>SSNP01000006.1:5532773-5542773 GCA_006937955.1 Pachypanchax playfairii | reverse complement strand
ACATACATACATACATACATACATATATACGTACACACGTACACACATACATACATACATACGTACATACATACATACATACGTACATACATACATACATTCATACATACATACATACATACGTACATACATACATACATACATACATACATACATACATACATACATACATACGTACATACATACATACATACATACATACATACATACATACATACATACGTACATACATACATACATACATACATACATACATACATACATACATACATACGTACATACATACATACATACATACAGTATATACGTACATACATACATACATACATACATACATACATACATACATACATACATACAGTATATACTACGTACACACGTACACACATACATACATACATACATACACACATACATACATACGTACATACATACATACATACATACATACATACATACATACATACATACATACATACATACATACATACATACATACATACATACAGTATATACGCATACATACATACATACATACATACGTACATACATACATACATACATACATACATACATACGTACATACATACATACATACATACATACATACATACATACATACGTACATACATACATACATACATACATACATACATACATACATACATACGTACATACATACATACATACATACATACATACATACATACGTACATACATACATACATACATACAGTATATACGTACATACATACATACATACATACATACGTACATACATACATACATACATACATACATACATACATACATACATACATACATACATACATACATACATACATACATACATACATACATACATACATACATACATACATACATACATACATACATACATACATACATACATACATACATACATACATACATACATACATACATACATACATACATACATACATACATACATACATACATACATATATACGTACATACATACATACATACATACATATATACATACATACCTACATATGTACATACATACATACATACATACATACATACGTACATACATACATACATACATACATACATACACACGTACATACATACATACGTACATACATACATACATACATACATACATACATACATACATACATACATACATACATGCATACGTACATACATACATACATACATACATACACACATACATACATACATGCATACATACATACAGACATACATACGTACATACGTACATACATACATATACATACATATCTGAACATATATATTGAATGATCATTAGAATTTCAAACAGGACTGGTCACGTTTTTTATTGATTTTTTATGTTTGTTTACTTGTAGGTTTAAAAATGTGCAATTTCTCAGAGGATTTTAGGATTTTCAACCAAAGAAAATTATAGAATTTATAGAAGGAAAAAAAAGAGCACAAAAATAAAATAAACTTATTACATCATTGTTATTATTGTCTCAATATAGACTAATTTTTATAACCTTAAATTCCATCTTAATCTTCATCACATCAAAGACATTCATCACATTGTCTTTCCTGTTTTCTGTGTATTTCTCATGCCAGCTGTCACTAAACCCCTCTGGTCCTCCCACCACTCGCCTCCCACCTTCCTCTATCTCACATTCCTCCTCCCCTCGGTCGTTCTCCCACCAGCCCCCAGCCAAGCAGGAAAATGATCTCTAGTAAATAATATATCAAGATAAATGATAATTGCTCACATTTTTTCTGTATTCCACATCAGTTAATGAGGACCATAAATTAGCAATGAATATGGTTGACAGTATTTATCAGAACACGGTCAATGTAAATGTGCCCAGGAATCCCACTGGTTAAAAATCCAACTTCTGGATTTTATTTTCTCTTTTTTGTCAAGAAAACAAGAAAAACTGATTTCCTTCACGACATTTTCCAAGAATGATGAAAAAGATTTACACACACACGCACACACACACACACTTCCATTGATTTTAGTAACTAGATTTATACCTAACCCAAACCCTTTTACTAACCTTAACCATTACTGATCTATAACTAACCCTAAGACTAACTAAAACTCTATTCACACCATACCTATAAACCTAACCCCTAACCCTAAAAAGGGGAGTCCCCCTCATGGGGACCAGGCTTCGGTCCCCACAAGAACCCTCGGACCCCAGAAAGATAGTAAAAGTCAGGAAACTGGTCCCCAGGAGGTCAGAAATACAAACCCACACACACACACACACACACACACACACACACACACACACACACACACACACACACACACACACACACACACACGTATATATATATATATATATATGATTTTTTTATAGCAAAATATAGAAAAACTATTCCAATATCAGAAACATAATTCATGATGTGTATAAACAGGAGGCAGCATTTTAATTGATAAACAGACTTTTGCACATGACTGTGTTAAAAAGATTTTTGAAGTAAAACTTTTGTTTTCAAGAGGTTTATTTATGAGTAATTTTGCTTCTCATGTGTGATCTTATATTTTTTGTTTGTAAAAAAATAAACTGATAAAATCAAACTAAAATTAAAAAGTAAAAAAATGTAGAATTGATCTAGTTTACTTTGTACTCATAAACAGGAAGTATCTCCAACCCAAAGATAAAACCCTCGCTGGCTGTTTGCAGGTATTTAAACAACTCATTATTGACTCTGTACAGTATTTTTATGTTGGCTGTGGCTGAGCACCAACTCTTTGGCCTCGTCCCTCTGACCCTGTCAAACATCAAAGGTTGGGAGGGGGCTTGGCCACAGATCGCACATAGCATCCCCAGAGACTGCCTGATTGAAACTTGGCAATAGGACCAAACAGCTGCTTCAAACAAAAGACATCTGCATATTTCAGATTTGTTTTTCATAAATTAACACTGCAACCTGCCAAAAATTCTGGGTGGGAGAGTGAGAGAGTCTACTGACTTGTGTATAATTAGTTAAAGTTTACAAGCTTTGAAAGTATGAAATTAGCATGAGGTAAAGGGTTGGTCACGAGGGAAAAGAGGAGGAAAGTTGTTACCATGTATCTTCTTCTGTATTGATGGGGGCGAAGTCGGGGTGTACACAAAAACATCTCATTGTGAAAACACTAGTTTAGTTGTGAGGAAAGTTTGAGCATGTCTGACATCCTGACAGTGAGATGCTTCCTGCTCCCGCCTCTTTTCTTTCTAACTTGTGTCTGACCTTCTGACACTAATAGAGAGTCTGTGTGAATCAGAGTGTTTCTGTTCAGCTCTGATAACACCACATGTGTTGTCTTCATGGGCTCAGATAGCCAGCAGTTTCACTTGTAAAAACCCCTTCAATTATTCAGTGAAGTCAAGCCTCCCCTTTATCTCCCTCTTGTCTCCTGGTGTGCTTGGGGACAGCAGAGGGAGGGTGGGTGGGGGGGGGGGTGGGGGGGGTGTTACCAAATATCATGTTAAATTGTGATTTTATTTAAAGTCTTCTGTTTTTGTCCACCGAGTTTATGTAGAATAATAGAATTCATTTGACTCTTTGCATCAGTCAAATTAAAACATGTTTGTTTGTTTGTTTGTTTGTTTGTTTGTTTTAAACAGGCAGAGTTTGGGTTAATTTTGTTTGTTGTTTCTTTTTAGTTATTATCAGGTTATTGTTTTGTTGACTTGTAAATTCTCTGCCATGGTTTAAGTTTTTTCCTCAGCTACCAAGTTACTCAGCTTTACACACCTGTCACTCATCTGCTAACCAGCTCACCTGTCTCTAGTCAACACCCTCCTCAGTGCTTAAGGCAGACACATATACTTTCATTGGATGTTATATATGTATATGAGGGTTTTCCATCATGTTCTTCATCCTCCTTTAGACCATCAACTCAAGAGGATCCGGATCAGAACCAGAACAGAACCGGTCTTCCTTATCAGTTTGTTAAGACTCTTTACATCACCTGTTCTGATGCTGCTGGCGTAAAGAAGCTGAACAAATATAGAAATAGATATTTAGATCTCCTTTATGTTCACGTTGTTGGTTAAAATATAAATCAAATATTCAAGTCATAGAACTTCGATTGACCTTCACATCACTTCTGCTGCCAGAACTTAAAGTGGTTTTAACATTTAAGAACTATAAATACAGTTATTTCTTCCACCCCCCCCCCCATGAAGAATAAATACAAAATAAAAAGAGTCGTTCGTGTCCCTGAGGAAACATTTTTAAACGTTTCCATGTTTGTGTCAAAGCTCTCACAACTTCAGGCCTGCCTCTCCTGTTAAGTGATTATTCAGACAACTTGGGAGTGATATAATTACCTCAAACATGGCAACCCTAGGAGGTGATAATATATGGTAATTAACATTTTCTGGGGCTGAACAATCTGGAAAGAATGTATTTAAGATAAAAGCATGAAAACAACCCCGGCAGCGGTTGTTCAAGTACATCATGGTGTTTGCACTCAGAAGAAAGACAATGGCTGTAAACATTTAGGAAATGCTAATGAGATAAGTGCTCTATCCCTTCCGGTAAACGCCTGTGTTTTTGTTGCTTTTCTCACAAGTGTAACAGCACTTGAAGGAGAAAGACTGAACAGTGATTAAAATCTTTATCCCCACAAACCAAATAAAAAGACTCTCTAGCTGCTTTCATTAGCTTTTAATTGTAAGTAGAAGCTCGTTGTTCAAGCTGTAATTTTTTTAGCCCAAATACTATTAAGTGCCACCAGGATTTCTGAAATGGAATGTTCTAATAAATGAAAGTTTTCTCTGGAATTACCTGAAGCTAAATAAATTGGTGTCTTTTTCTCAATTAGGCCTCAGATTTAGTTTATGATGATGGTTGAATTTTCTCCCTTGAGACAGAACATCGTCTGTAACCATCAAGGCTGCATCACTTTTTAATAATGAAGCTTGATCTCATCATCTCTACCAGGATACAGCAGAGCCACTTGGGTTCTCATCCTTCAGCAGATATTTGGTGACGTTGAGGAAAGTGATCTGTTTGGTTCAGAAATGAAACATCTGATCAGTAAATCCATCGACCCATTTATTTACTGTACCTGCTTGTGTTCAGGGTCACGGAGTTGTCAGTCCATCATACAGACTAACAAGTATTTACACACACACATGGATTCAGTTTAGAATCTCCAGTTAATCTAACACGTATGTTTTTGGATTGGATGAACCTGAAGGAAACACATGGAGACACAAGGAGAAGAAACTCCATGCAGAAAGACCCAAGAGTCAAACCCGGGACCTCCTTGATTCCAGGTGATGGTGCTAACCTACCACACAACAAAGTGTACTTGATTGGATGAAACTGTACGTCACATGGATGGAGAAGAAGATGGGTGAGATGTTTATGTTTCAGGCTTGCTGTCACTCAACAGTCTAATCAAATAAACCACCCTGTTAGCAGCAGACTCATAGTTCTAATAGTGTAACCAGGTTCCTGCAGTTCTGAACCCAGAGTGATGGGGAATAGGAGATGTTAAGGAGTGGGTGGGCCCCTCCAGTGAGGGGTGTTCACCATATGCTCACGAGGCTCCAAGGGAGGAAGGCTCAGAGGATAAAAGTGAGTGGTGCAGCAATGGGCCCTCCATCAGTGTGTTCAAAGCCTCCATATGAAAATGACTTTGTACATCTTCTGCTGCAGCCAAATTTAGATCAAAGGGTACCCCAGGCAAGTGTGGGGGGGGGGGGGGGGGGGGGGGGGGGGGGGGGGCAGACAGGGAGTTGTGCAAGAAATGGAACTTTGTGATGAGCAAATCAGTGGCTGCATGGTAATAATAATAATAATAATAATAAGAGGAAAAATGTGTCAGTTGATATCAATACCAAGTTGGAAGTGTTGGTTTGTGATGTGACATCGAGCAGAACCAAATGAATTTGGGTTTATTTTCAGGTCAACACATTGGCAGTTTTCTTCACACACTCGGGACACGATTGAAGTCAGAGAAGTGGACAAGTGAATGTTTGATGTTTCAGTTATGGAATGTTTGTTTTTAAAATTAAACTGTCATCTTTAAATCTATAAAAACTGATGTAGTGAAATAAAGATTTACAGGATTAGAGACAATCTTTCATCTTACCTGGGATTGTTTCATCAGAGAGATATTTCTGAACCAGTTTTATCAGGTATACATTACTCCTAAATATTTGTACTATAAGACTTTGGAATTGTAAATCCAGTTTCGTGGTTCTCATGGATCAGGTTTACAATATCACATGAATTTTTCCCATAAGCCAGTATTTACAGCACATATATAAATGTTTTCAGTCTGTAACTCTAATGGGTCTGTCTAAAAAGGTGGTTGCACATTTATACTTGTTCACATATTTAGCTGTTTGTTTGTTTTTTGCAAACGTTTGTCAAGCCAGAATAAATGATGTTACTGTAATAAGACAAAGTATTAATTAAAAACAACATGTTTATGTCTGCAGTGATAAAAACGCCATTTGTGAAATATAACATTGGTTAACGTGATGAAACTGTTTCAATCAAACTGGTACTGGATCGGTTCCTAAATCTAATCTAAAGATTTGGTTCTAGAACTGGACCAGTAGTTTGGATGACTCAGCCTGACCAAAAACTAATGAAACATCCTCCTACTTAGCTCCTACTTACCTTCACTCCTTCATCCAAACCTACATTCCCACGCGTCAGCTACGCTCAGCCGCTGAAAGACGCCTAGCGCTTCCACCACAACGTGGCATGAGATCATGTTCCAAACTCTTCTCCTCTGTTGTCCCCCGATGGTGGAATGACCTACCAAACTCGGTCCGATCCTCAGAGTCTGCACCTACTTTTAAGAGCAGACTTAAGACTCACCTCTTTAAAGAACACTTTCAGTCTTAATGTAGGATTAATTTATGATTTATGATAGCGATTTGAGAATTTATCTCTCACAAAAAAAAAAAATTGTTACACTTGATGTATCAGCGTCGGAATTAAACTGGACTCCAAACAGTCCGCCTCCTTATATTGTTTCCTTCTCTTTGAATTCTTGCTTGTATGTTCTCTCAATGTAAGTCGCTTTGGATAAAAGCGTCTGCTAAATGACAGTAGTAGTAGTAGTAGTAGTAGTAGTAGTAGTAGTAGTAGTAGAAACATAATTATTTATTTTCATGCTCACTTGAGTTATTTGCCTCTTTTAGAATAAACATGTGATGTGCATGATGGAAACAGCTCTGAGGTTCTGACTTTATATTTATTTATTCATTTCTTTCAAAAAAAGGAAGTAAAATAGAAAATTGTTCTCTCTTCTTAAATGTATCTAAGACCTGCTCTGCTCTGGTAACATGCTGATAGTGTGTCCTACCCTGCTAGTCAGTGCATGTACATAACTGCACTATAGAAACCAGACCTGCAGTACTTTGGAATACAAACCCACATGCAGAATAAATCTAAAATGAATCTTAGTTTCTGTCTTTTCAACTCCTTCCTCCTCCTGCTCCACCTTTCACTTCACCTTGCATCCTGCCCTCCAGAGGGGAGGTCACATGATGCAGACCTGCTCTGTGCCATCTGGCTGACTTCCTGTCATACCTTCCCCAGGAGAGAGAGACTCTGCAGGGTATGAGAGTAGAGAAACCCCCACTCCCTTCCCTTCCTCCACCTCATCACTGCACACCTGAGCAGAAAGGGGAGAAGATCAGATGGAGAGAAAGAAAACAGGGAACCAAAGACAGAAGAGAGTGATGGAGGAGGACAAAGACAAAACTGAGAGAAGATTTATTCAGAAAACTGTGAGCTGCTGATACATCTGAGTTCTGAGTCCATTTAAAGAAAACAGACAAATCAAACAGCTCTTTACTTCGTGTGGTCTGATGCCTTGAGAGAGAAAAATTACATTTCTATTTCAAAACCAAAACATTAAAGGCTACATTTTATCTTATATATGTTAGAAAATCAAAACAAAGTGGAAACAGCAGCTTCCTGCATTTCCTTTAATTACTGAGGATTTAGAAAGTTAGGATTTTATTTTTTATTTCACATTAATAATAAAGATAATTCTGTTTCACACATCTAACACAAGACATCATATTAGAATTGGTTAAAAGCACATACATGTCAGATTAATCTTAATGTTCTATCCATGGTCTTGCATATTCATATAAATATAACATGACTGATGCTCACATTTGAATTTATTGGTTTTCTTCCCTCACAAATTAGAGGAACTCCAATTGATGAATATTTTAGCACATGTGCACTCTGCGGGACATTTATCATCAGCTTTGCTATTATAAACAGAATAAATGAGCAGTCAAAGTAGCTGCTGCTGCTACAGCGTGCTGAGCTCAGACACGCCGCCCTCCACACTCACTTTTCCTTTTTTTATTTCTTTTGTAACTGCTGCGGTTCTATGAAATGGCCCTCTCTTTGATGTCCTCTTTATATGTTACATGACCCGGCACATATGGATCAGTTTACCAATAACACAATACATTTTCTATAAAAGTCTGACACAGAGATCTCGACAGTGAGAACTTGTACCTAAACAGTAACACCTAAAGCAGCGCTGCAGTGAAGACAACCTTTAGCTGAATCTATGTTAAGTGAAGCCCTAAGGGGGTCAAGACAGAGGTTAATTGGATCTACTAAAATTATGTTACTTAGGAACAGATATTGAGTTTTGGAGGTTAGCCTAATAAAAAATGAGGAAATGTAAAAGATTAAGATATCACTCAACTTCAGATTCTGTTTCTTTTTCCATGATGAGCAAGATGTTCCTCGTCAAGCAAAAAGTTTGATCACAAAGTACTAACATAAAGTACTAACACAATGTACTAACATAAAGTACTAACACAAAGTACTAACATAAAGTACTAACACAAAGTATTAAAATAATGTACTAACACAAAATACTAACATAATGTACTAACACAAAGTACTAACATAATGAACTAACACAAATTACTAACATAAAGTACTAACACAAAATACTAACATAAAGTACTAACATAAAGTACTAACACAATGTACTAACATAAAGTACTAACACAAAGTACTAACATAAAGTACTAACACAAAGTATTAAAATAATGTACTAACACAAAATACTAACATAATGTACTAACACAAAGTACTAACATAATGAACTAACACAAATTACTAACATAAAGTACTAACACAAAATACTAACATAAAGTACTAACATAAAGTACTAACACAATGTACTAACATAAAGTACTAACACAAAGTACTAACATAAAGTACTAACACAAAGTATTAAAATAATGTACTAACACAAAATACTAACATAATGTACTAACACAAAGTACTAACATAATGAACTAACACAAATTACTAACATAAAGTACTAACACAAAATACTAACATAAAGTACTAACATAAAGTACTAACATAATGTACTAACACAAAATACTAACACAAAGTACTAACATAAAGTACTAACACAAAGTATTAAAATAATGTACTAACATGAAGTACTAACACAATGTACTAACATAAAGTACTAAAACAAAGTACTAACATAATGTACTAACATAAAGTACTAACATAATGTACTAACATAAAGTACTAACACAAAGTATTAAAATAATGCACTAACATAAAGTACTAACATAATGTACTTACATAAAGTACTAACACAATGTACTAACATAAAGTACTAACACAAAATACTAACATAAAGTACTAACACAAAGTACTAACATAATGTACTAACATAAAGTACTAACATAATGTACTAACACAAAATACTAACACAAAGTACTAACATAAAGTACTAACACAAAATACTAACATAAAGTACTAACACAAAGTACTAACATAAAGTACTAACACAAAGTATTAAAATAATGTACTAACATAAAGTACTAACACAAAGTACTAACACAAAGTACTAACACAAAATACTAACATAAAGTACTAACACAAAGTATTAAAATAATGTACTAACATAAAGTACTAACATAAGGTACTAACACAAAATACTAACACAAAGTACTAACATAAAGTA
>SSNP01000006.1:5507773-5527773 GCA_006937955.1 Pachypanchax playfairii | reverse complement strand
TAAAGCAGGTGTGTGTGTGTGTGGGTGTGTGTGTATAATAAAACAGGTGTGTGTGTGTATAATAAAGCAGGTGTGTGTGTGTGTGTGTGTGGGTTTGTATTTCTGACCTCCTGGGGACCAGTTTCCTGACTTTTACTATCTTTCTGGGGTCCGAGGGTTCTTGTGGGGACCGAAGCCTGGTCCCCATGAGGGGGACTCCCCTTTTTAGGGTTAGGGGTTAGGTTTATAGGTATGGTGTGAATAGAGTTTTAGTTAGTCTTAGGGTTAGTTATAGATCAGTAATGGTTAAGGTTAGTAAAAGGGTTTGGGTTAGGTATAAATCTAGTTACTAAAATCAATGGAAGTCAATGGACGGTCCCCATAAGGATACCAAAACACACTTGTGTGTGTGTGTGTGTAACTTGTATCTTCACATTTGTAACTTGTATTTTTAAAATGTGTGCAAGTTACAGAACTGAGTTACAAGTACAAAACTAAAGTACCAATTCTAGCTCCATATTTTTCTGGCTTCAGTTTCACGTGTGTGTGAATGTGTGTCATCTTGTGTGGATTTCTTTAGCTGTCTAAAATTGTCAGTAGCCTACCAAGATTAAACCTAAATGAAAAACATTTTGTTTGATAAGTCAGTTCTGGTCTAAAATGCCATAAATGAATCATTCAGCCCAAAACAAGGAGAGATTTTGGATGAGCCTGGAGTTTCGAGATAAAATTATTTTTATTAAAGAGAATAGCAAATTGAATATTAATAAAAATTGATACAAATAATACATTTCCCACCTTGATATATTTTTTTTCTACAAATAAAAAGTTATAAATGTCTAAATTTTTTTTATAAAAACGATTTTGGACACGCTGTTTAAACCTAACAGGTATCCGTAGTTTGCACACGTCACAAGCAAACAACATGGCGGCTTGTTTTGAATGAACGAGCAAACATTTCAAAACCAGCTGCAGCGTCGCGGATGTTAATCAGTAACTGTGTTGTTTTAAAAGCACCGGTAACCGTCGGAGCTGTTAACAGAATAATGGTGAACGAAGCTGTGTTTCGGAACCATGTCAGATTCTGCTCGCAGCCCTGAGTTCTCCGAGCTGTGGAGAAATCATGTTTGTAAAGTTCCCCGGAACCAGAATCAGGAGCAGAACAACAAGATGCCTGGAACGACCGCCTCTGTGTGTAACGGTGAGGAGGCGATGCAAATACGAATTTAACCGATTTATTTCTCTGTATTTAGGTAAAAACAAGTTTCAAGTTTATTTATTTATAAAGCGCCAGTTCATGACAAAGTCATTTCAAGGCACTTCACAGAAAAATCAATCAATTAATAATAAAACATTTTCTATCTAAGGAACCAGCCGATTGGGCTGAATTGTTATTTCAGCACAATCCCCCATCCTGAGCAGCACGACTGGCGACAGTGGAAAGGAACGACTCCCTTTTAACAGGAAGAAACCTCTAGCAGAACCCGGCTCAGGATGGGCAGCCTTCTGCCTTAGCCGACTGGGGTCTGAGCTGACAGGAAAGAGACAAACACAGATGTATTTAGGCCAGTCGTCATGTCTATGGAAAGATAAACAGAGAAACAGTTAATGGCAGCAGTAACAATCAAAGCAATAACAATTTGATGGTTCTAGTGGGAATATTTCATCCCTTGTTTATGTGAGATACACCCTCCTCAGAGGCAGCCACAGTAAAGAAAGACAGCAGAGTGAAAAAAATGTCCTCCGGCAGTCTAAACCTATAGCAGCATAACTAAAGGGAAAGCTCAGGAGAACCCAAACTAACCCTGACTATAGGATTGTGTAAAAAGGAAAGTTTTAAGTCTATTCTTAAAACTACACAAGGTGTGTGCCTCACAGATAAAAAGTGGAAGCTGGTTCCACAGGGAACAGCGAAACAGCGAAGCCCATACCCCCCCCGCCCCTCCCGAAAAAAAAAATCTAATCACAGCACACCCCACCCCCCAAAATACTTCCGGTCTGGGTTCGGAGTTGTATATTTACCTCCTAGAATAAGAGCTTGTGTGATGAAAATGATACTAACATGTTTGTCATATTTTCTAAGTCTAGTTTTGTGGCGGCTTGATGAGTTTCCGGCCATATTTCATCAGAAACAGGATTTCTTTGTGCACCATAACACCTGAACACTGCTTGCACAGGTTTGTTGAGTCCGAGGCTCCGAAGCAGCAGCAGATGCAGCTGGAATCATGCAGATTCTCCAGATGTTGAAGTCTCACAAGATATTTTCTGGGATTCCACGTCTCCCACTCAGACAGGTAAAAAAACACAGGTATCTTTTTTCTAACATGTTTCTAACTATGTTTAAAGTCTTGTTGTGTCAAAGTAACAGACGTGTATCTTAATGACAAGCAGAATTTTTATGTTTTCAGGATGGAGAAACAAGAATAACCAAGTAGTAGAAATATCTGATATTGTGAACCGCATCGTTCCAAAGGTCAGGTGTTTGTTTCTTTTTCAAATTCTTCTTATACATTCGAGACATCATCAGATTAAAGGCGTCAAACTCAAACAGGATGCAGTTTGTTTGTTATTTCTGTGAGTGAGAGGCGACTCTACATTCTGATATGTGTTTGTGTCTCTTATAGAATGTGAAACCAAAAGGAACCGATTCCTCATTGTTCCATTGGATCGATGATGGTACCATCACTTGCACACCTGAGATTCCAAAGTCACGAGTCAGGAAGAGGTCTGTAAACATATGCTTTCATTTAAAATCATTCTTCTGTCTCGTTATTAATGATTGTTTCCTTCTTGTTTGTTTTTTCGTACCTCCACAGACAGAGTGGTGTGGACGATCTCCTGAACTTGGCCAGGCAGTTTGATAAGAACATGCAACAGGACCAGGAGAGTTCGGAGCAGCTGGTTGATAAGAACCTTCATGTGACAGTGATCAGCTCTGAAACCAGTCTGACTACATCATTAATGAATAATGATGTAACTCATCCATCGTCGTTGGATCAGGCTGAAGTGGAACTGCGTGCTCTGTTTGACTGCTCCACGCAGGGAGTCAGCGGCAGGTTAAGTGAGGGTTCTGAGTCTTTATGTTCTGCTGAACAACAACAAGCAACCAACCAGCTGCTCCAACCAGCTGATACGTCTGGGTCATCTGCACATCCTGTTCAACAAAAAGAAACATGCAGTTACATCACAAATAACTGTATGGACTTCGATGATGACTGGGAGAATGACGACTTACTCGATGACTCTTTCATTTTAGCAATTACCCAGAATCCAAATGATCTTCTAAATGACCACGGTAAGACCCCGCTGGAGCCTCTCACGTTTACTTCTGTTTCTGATCCAAATTCAAACTCTGCACATCAGCTTGGGGACAAACGGAGCTGCAGTTCGCTCCAGGAACTGTGTTATAAACCAAAGACAACCAACCGAAGCACTTTCAAGTTACAGCCAAACTCTCACCTCCAACCCAAAAAGACCAGAAACGAATCAGAGTCCGTCGTTCCAGTCGTACAATCAGAGATGACTGACACCAACGCTGCGACACCAACGACACACCCTGCTTCCAAACACAACAGAGTCCATGATGATCCGTCTGGTAAAGACATTTCAGATAGTTTATGGGATGATGGTGATGATGATGCACTGCTCTACCGGATATGTGACGATGTGGAGAGAATCTCCAACAGCCAGCCGAAAGCAGGGAGTTCAAATAACTGCAGAGAAAAACAAGAAGTAACTGAAACCAACTCAAAGTGGTCTCTTCATTCTGGTGTCAGCACTAACAGACGGTCTGGTTCTTTTCATCGTTCTAATTCATTACCAGGAACTAGCGGTGAAGCTAATTACCAAGGATGGAACGTTACCATGAAAGGTGCTAACAACAAACCTGGAATGTCTCAGAGTTTCCCAGAAGGCCGCGTTGGTCTGGGTGCATTCAAGAAGAACGGGGAATTCTCTGGACCTCTCCAGGGTGGAAAAGAAACGAAACCACAGAACTCAAAGTCCCATCATGCAACATTCAAGAGAAATGTATCTGACTCAGCAATCATAAGCAACAAAGGTAGGAAGACTTTTAGTCTCTTAAAGTAAAAGGAGTTATTATTCAAATAACTATTTTATCAGCTGATTTAATATCAAATGAGTAAAAATGGAAAATACTTCCATTAAAATGCAGCAGCTTTACTCTTTTCCTCAGATTATTTAGTTGTATTAGACGCGAGATATTTTTGTGCATTTCCTGAAAGATGAAGAAAAATTTCACAACAAAAAATATAAACTTTAGTTTTTTTAAAGGATTTTAACTGTTTGATGCATCTGCATATAAACCACCTTTCCTTAAAAGAAGTGAACACAAACTAGTTCCTTAAGTTAATACTAATATATATTTTTGTTGGCATTAAATATATTTTTCTATATTTTTTCAGATCACTTTTGTATGACTGAATTTAGAATAGTTTAAGTTCTCTCCTTTATGTCTTTATTTTGAGTGTTTAAGTGATCAAACCAGATTCAGTGTTTACATGAGACTTTCTTATGTTTGATTGTTTCTAGTCTTCATCACCAGTCAGAGCACAGTGAAGTGTTCTGCAGCTGAGATAGAGAAGAAGAAACAAGAGGCGTTGGCCAGGAGACGCCTGAGGATGCAAAACACTGTAAAACCATGACGAGCTGACAGACCAGCTGATCTAAGGGGCTCGTCTTTGACATGGTTTTGTTTGTTTGTTTGTTTGTTTAAGGAAGTATTGAGGTTAAATTTTGATACTTGAGCTTTTATTTTACTTTCTGCACATAAGACTGACTTCCTGTTATAAAGGAAGTTATATATTCCTGCTATAAAACAATAAAAAACATTTCAAGCACATTTTGGTGCGTATCAAACTTGAACCCAGTGTTCAGACTGATTGTTTATTTCTAAGTGTTTTTTAGTTTCAACTTTAATTTAAATTTTGGACAAGTTAGAATCAGACGTGGCTAGGGTTAGTACAACGTGTGTGAGAGAGAAATGTACTCTGAAACATGTTATCTCATCAATAAAACAATACAGGAGGCAGAAAACATTAAATATGTCATGTCTTTATGAAATCCAGCTAAACTTAGAATAAATAAGATTGTGCTTTAAATCCTGAGGGTTAGTCCAGAAAGTCTGAGTTTAGAAAAACAGTCTATTCCAGAGAGAGGTTAGTTGAGCTCCGAGTCTGTCACCATGGTAACTGAAACAAACCTGTCTGACTAGTTTACTTTGTGAAACCCTGAGTTTCTGATGGTTATTCCAGAGGATTTTCCATCTGATTGATGGACCTCCAGTACCAGAGGTGGAAGACCTTTTTCCCATTGGTTGCCATGTGAATCATGTATCAGAGCTCTTATTGGTTTGTTGCATTGATGAACATGCTCAACTCAGGGTGACTGAACTAAACTTTACAGAGTCAATGAATAAACTCAGACTTTGTTCAGCTGCCGTTCTGGATCAGCCTTGGCTTGTTGTGAGCAGCAAGAGGCTTTTAAAGGTAAAAGTGAGGTATAATCAAGTTTTCATCAAACTCTTGAGAAACTATATGTCATTGGAAGAAAAATCTATCTTTAAATGATTTAAATTCTCAACCTGCATTTGCAGTAAAATAAAAGATTTGAGCTGTTCCAGCTGCAGATATCTCATGCTGAGAACGATGATATCCTCTAAGTTATGAGGAATCTGCCTGCTGAGACGGGAGCCAGTATAAACAGAATATGTGGAGAGATAAGTTATTACACTGCTGCTGAAAAAACACTCAAGATGCATCAATGGATTTACCATCAAATATTCAGATTTTTACACTGTTAAAGGAAAATTTCCACAATAAGATCCAATCAGATTCATTCACATTTTTCAAATAAATACTATGTGCTGTGTTTCAACTTTTCATTATTACCAGTAACTTCACATCAGTTCTAAAACTAACTCATTAGAAATGAGAACTGAACACTTTATATAATAATCTCAGTGTCTAGAAGATAAATGGTAGTTTCAGCTGTTCACGTCTTCAGGCTGCATCAGAAAGACTCCTGTAGTTCCACACAGCTGGTCTGGATCTGGACTCAGTACACCCCCCTTAATGAAGCTGGTGGCATCCATTACTCTGACCTCAGAGTATTTCAGGACTGTTGACAGGTCAACGAGACATGATGGCCCTATTTCACAAGCACTCAAGTCTGTTTTCAAGGAGTCTCATTGTGAACCTGCAGGCGCCTCAGTGAGGAGAATATTATTGTTATTAGACATTAGGGATTATTTTAATATGAGGGCTAATTTGTTTTCTGGCCTCTTATCATAAAACTCACCTGCTGTGTGTTTGTAAGAAGAGGACAATGTTCGTCTTTGTGCTCCAGGAGAATTCCTCACTGTTCCTCTCTAACCCATTCCCACCCCCTCTTACATACCTGTGAAAGTTCCCAGGTGTGTGTGTGAGACGGGTGGTCTGCAGGTGTGTATGTTTGGGTATTTATATGAAAGACCCCACCCTCCTCGTTCTGTTTCGGACTGTTGTCTGACTGTAAATCAGATGTTAAGACAATTTGGCAACAACATAAAGGTCCCTGTTTTTTATGACTGTGATAATAGTTATGATGATGATGATGATGACTATTTCAACTATCTGGTCTAAAGCCAACAGGTGTCAGACAGGTACAGTATCGTGCATGCTGAAGGATCCTCATAATGTCACCACAGAGTAAAATACATGGCGTCAAACAGAAGAAAGACCTGTTTCAGTGGTCGTCGTCGTGATTACATGAGATGATTTTTGATTATTGGATGAGAGTGGAGCGCCACAACGTCCTCTTTGTGGAGGAAGAATGATTTATGGCTGTTAGTCAGGCAGAAGGCAATAATTGCTGCAGTTACAATTATGTAACCATGGCACCTGTTTAAGCCGTCTATTCTCATGTGGATGTTTCAGAAGAGGAAAGTTTGCAGCTTGAAACTCCAACAAGGAGACGTTAAATGAAGGTGGAAACGAGTCTGGTAACAATTTAGTACTGAAGGAGTGTGTGATGGACAGATATGTGTTGTGTCTTTTGACATACAAAGAAAATAACTAGAAGATTTTCTTAAACTGAAAAGATGGAAACAGCTTCATCAGCAAGTAAAATACATTTACTTTAAAAACTCAGAGAAAACAAGTAGATGATCAATTGAGAATCAGCACCAGTTTAACTAAAACACTCATGTAATTCATTAATATCTAACAGTTTCCCTTTTTTATACAATCAATACTTTACCTTTTACCTTGATTTTTTTTTTTATTACATATATTGCCCATCATAAAACTGTACCGGGGGGGGTCTGTTTCCTCGTTTCAACACCTTTACTGTTGTGAACATTTATATTTGGGGATTCTTCTTACAGTAAAATCACATCTTCTGTATTAAACGAAACGTATTTGAGTTCATTACCAGTTCACATGAAAACACTGAAGCTCAGCTGATGCAGTTGTTTTTTATCAAGTGATTGATTGAAGTGCTGCTGTGGGTTTTAAATGTAGGTGAATGTAACATGAAGGTTCTGGGTTCATAACCGGGCCGGGCCTTCCTGTATGGAGTTGTGTGCGTTTCCTCCAAGGACTCACGGTTCCTCTAGTGGATCAAAACCATGCTGGAGGTTAACTTGTAACTTTGACTTGTCTCTAGGTGAATGTGAATGGTTGTTTATCTATATGTGACCCTGTGATGGACAGCTGTCCTGTCCAGGTGTGGCCCCGCCTCCCACCCAATGACCACTGGAGACACCAGCAACCCTGTGACCCTGAACAGGAACACGCAGGTACAGATAATGATGATGATGCAACATGTTTATCAAGTGCTTTTTATATTTAACAGCAACAAAACAATCTGTAATCCAGAAGCAGCGTGTCAGTAGTATTTATTCATATTGCTCTAAAACATCAGGAAACTCAGAGAGACGCGAGCTGGAGGACCAGATTTATTTCAGATGTTTTTCTTTATTCCCTGCTGCTTTCTGTGCATATCTCAGCGAGGAGTTCATATTGTTGAAGAGAGTAATGAGACCTGTGCTGGATTAGAAATACATCTAGAACAGATCCATATGAGATTTCCAGAGACGTCTACTGTACCCAGAAAACAGGCTCTGAGAACAACAAACATCATTTAAACATCTTCAGAACTATGACCTGTTTTAGTTATTGTCCCTTCAGCCAGGCAGCAAACAGCCAGTAAAGATAAAATCTCTAATTACTTTCCCATACTGCACCAGGACTAAACACTGTATTCAGAACTTCTTTCTAAAAATAACACACGTCGATGTTTTCTTACATTCTGCCCTCCGTTTTATCAGCTTGTATATCTGAGTTGGTTTTGACTCTTTTTGTCTCAGTCTTGCTGAGCGGGAGGAGATGTGCAGCTCTGTGGCAACAGCCTGTCAGCAGAGCAAATGGCCTGTGAAGAGTTTCACGGTGCGTGTCATTAGGCAGCTTTAGATTTGTTTCAACAGTGCTTTACCTGAGAGCTCCATTCATGGGCCCCCAGGTATGACTGCCTCCACAACTCCCCCTCATACTCAAAGAACGGGATGAGTTTCCAATTTTCCTCTCTGTCCATCTGCAAAAAACAATAATGGAAAACCCATGAACATGATGGAGCAGTGTGTGTTCTGAGAAAGGAACACCTTGTTTGAGCTCAGGTATTTAAACAGTTTTAACCTGAACTAAAGAGGAGGGAATCCTGTACAACAGTTAAACTAAATCAGTATTTTCATTTTGAAAGCTGTACAAGTTGAACATCTGTTTAATCCTTAAAAGGTCATTTTTTCTTCAGCTGAAGTAAAAACCTTTTATAGTATGTTGTAAGGTTGACACTCTTATTCTTTTTATTTACAGCGAACAATAAAATACATTTCAGGGAAAAGAAGTCATGTAAAGGTCAAACTCACCCAGACGTTAAAGTGATAAGGAGTATGGAGGTGTCTACCAACAAGCCTTGTTATTGTAATTTAAATCATTCCTTTGGAATGAAGGGAGTACTACAGAAAACACAAAGGATTTATTACTCCACTGAAAGAGCTGTGATAAACAGCTCTTTTTATTCCATGTATTATACACTGTTCAAGCCTGGATTATTACAGTTTTTTTAATCCTCTCTATCTGAACAGATCTGATATTGATATCCCAGAACCTCCATGCTTTATTAAGCATGCTGATAAGGGTCTACAGGCTTCACTGTGTTTTGAGACTCTCTTGCACACAGCCAACAAATATCCCTGTTGCCACATTCCTCCGGCCTATATCTGCCAACACCTTTGCGCTACAATGGCTGTGGCCCTTTTTCTCCCCAGCCTGTAATAGTCAGCGTGGGCTGTAATGGTCTGTTGACAGGTTTAGACTGAGGTAATTTTGTTGCTGGGCTTTACAGTGAGGTGCCAAATCTCCCCCTGAGGAAAAAAGGAGTAGCAGATGCAGGGAAGCTAACTATCTTTCTACTGTCTTTATTGGCAGATAAAAGTTTTACATTAGAGCTTCCAGGTGACGTTGGCTCATCATCAAACACTTGGAGCTATTTGGAAGGTTACTTCTTGTAAAGCAACACACTCAACATGGGCGCTAAAATGTGAAGTGGTGCTAGCTTCTGTGTGCTCTTGAGTTAAAATGGTTCCCACTGTGCAGAGACACAGTTCATTATTTGAAGCAGGACTGCATAAAGAGAGCCCAGCTGAGTAGAACTCCAGCTGCTGAACTCACACACACTCGCACACAAACACACCATGAAAAATGCAAGAGAGGCCAAAACTGTTGAGGCCAAGGGGTTTTCTTAGCAATGTGCAAAGCAGATCAGCTGTACACAAACACACACAAGCACCTGCCAGCTGACCGTCTCCGGTGGGACGGAGGTCTCAGGGTTCCCTGGTGCTACAAATCCTTCCACCTACAATATGCACACGTGCACACAGGGGTTGTTGTGACCTCTTCAGGGTCACACTGGGCCCAGACTATACGCTGATGGTGAGCAGCTAATGATATTCAGTCTCTTACTGTTGTATCATCTGGCTCTCATTTAAGACTGAGAGGAAGCGCACGGTTTTCAGAGTCTGGATATGTTGCACATGATTGCAAACGAGGATTTTCAAACCAAAACTGCTGGTTGCTGCGCTGCCTGCAACAAAGAGCAGATTAAAACTGCAATCTGCATGCTATTAGCATTTTACATCTACAACATTCTACCATGCACGGTGGTGGATTTCACCTTCTCAGAACCCAGAGAGGTTTGCTTCATCTAACAGGATTTATTGAATGAGCTTGTCTTGAACAGAACATGTGGTGGTGGTGACATCATAACAACACAGAGCTTGATCAAAACAAAATAAAGAGGGTCATTATGAGTTTATTTTCAATTAATAGCAATAAGAACATTGAAATGAATGAAGTAAACTCCCTTCACACTGTTTCACAGTGACTCTACACACCTTTTATATCTCACATTCACTCTGTGTGATAAGTCAGAAAGAAAAGTACCAACAGAAAGAAGTGTAGTTTTTACCTCAAAGGCAGGCTGGGAGTCCCCAGTCAAATTACTGGAGCTGTTTCCAAATGCAAATATGTTATAAAATCAACAAAGCAACTAAAGATGCAAATCAAGAAATCTTGGCTGCTTGTTTTGCATCTGCCAGAAGGAAAAGAAATGAAACATTTCCATCAACATTTTGCCTCATGATCTCTCTTTAGAGACTGAAACATATTTGTTTGTTTTCTGTTTGAAGGTTCATTTTTGCAAGTTTTTTTTTTTTTTTTTTTTTTGAAGTAGCGTGGGAATGAACCGTGTGTGTGGTTACTGAAATACTTGGTTAACAAGTTTCCAGTGAGACGTTGGAAAATATCTGAGCCAAAATGAAACATAGTTAATAAACACTGAACGTCTAGCGGAGTCAGATTTAATATGTCGAGTTTTAAATTGGCCATTTCAAGTGATTATTTTCTTATACACACAGTAAATAAGTATCATGGACTTTATTCTTGTGTTTTAATAAATCAAACTTTCATATTAGTTTAACTGATGTCATGAGGAACTCTGAGGAGTTTGTCTCTGTTTTATACTTGTTCATATTCTCTCTGTTGAGTTGTATGTTGTTCATCATCTGCTTACATAATGAGCAGAATGCCCCGTGGCATTATATATTATGGGTTTTATACCACATAAATCACACTGTTACCATTGAGCTTATGAACAAGATCCTTCCTGGAGTTCTGACTGTCATTCATTCATCATGTGTCAGACCTGTGAGGTGCACGAGGAACACCAACAAACAGTGAGACTATTTTTTTGTAGAATTTTCCAGTAACAATGTGTAAAAAGCTCATTGATGGATCACAGTGAGTCTCACAGAGGAGAATCTCCTCCTGCTTTAAAACACACTGTACTGTCATCTGTTGAGGTCCTTTTGATACGTCTGCAGCTGAAGAATGAAAATGTTAGAGGGATGTGTGTAAAATGTGTTGATTTGTTTAATATAAAAGCATCTCAAAGTCCTGATGAAGACGAGATGTTGCTTCAAACAAACATTCCAAGTACAAACAGCTTCTGGGTGGATCTGAGAATCATTCTGCTGCTGCAGTAAAACACGTTCATGTCAGTGTTCTTCAGGTCTTGTTTCACAGCTGTCAAGCTCTTTGCTGTTAACTGATTTGGAGAACTTCTTATAAATTGAAATATGTAAAACCTGCATTTTAAAAACCAAAACAATGAACTTTAGTTTTTCTTCTGCACCTCTGCAGTAGTTTAACGTATCAGCTGAAACACGTGTGTCCTGTGTCACACATGTAACTTTGACATATAAGACTTGTTTACATGCTGATAACATCCTTCCATACAACCATTCAGCCGTCCACACAGCCCACGCTAAAGGTTACCGCGCTGGGATTTTAATCTACATGTGAAATGTGCTCCCTCATCTGCTGAGTCAGCAGTCTGGATGCTGCTGCTGTGATTCGCTTGTTTTATTGATTGAATGGTTTCAGTTTGGAACACACACACACTGGAAACATTCACATACACACATGCTGCAGATGGAGGGAGGGGAGAGAGAGGGGAGAGGGATGAGTATCAGGCCTCGCGTGATGGGTGAACATCCATCATTGCTTGTCAGACTTGCCGTTATTTCTCCCCCTCTGCTGCCCCCCCCCTCCCCCTTCACTTTTTTTCTGCCTCACTGATCAGCCTTTGTTTTTAATGGTGCGTGCGTGTGCATGCGTGCATGTGTGTGTGTGTGTGTGTGTGTGTGTGTGTGTGTGTGTGTGTGTGTGTGCGCGCGCGCGCGCGCGCGCATGTGCGTGCATGTGCGCGCGTGCGTGCGTGCGTGCGCGTGCGTGCATGTGTGTGTGTGCGTGTGTGTGCGTGCATGCATGTGTGTGTGCGTGCGTGCGTGTGTGTGTGTGCGTGCATGCATGTGTGTGCGTGCATGCATGTGTGTGCGTGCGTGCATGTGTGTGTGTGTGTGTGTGTGTGTGTGTGTGTGTGTGAGTTTGTATTTCTGACCTCCTGAGGGCCAGTTTCCTGACTTTTACTATCTTTCTGGGGTCCGAGGGTTCTTGTGGGGACCGAAGCCTGGTCCCCATGGGGGGGACTCCCCTTTTTAGGGTTAGGGGTTAGGTTTATAGGTATGGTGTGAATAGAGTTTTAGTTAGTCTTAGGGTTAGTTATAGATCAGTAATGGTTAAGGTTAGGAAAAGGGTTTGGGTTAGGTATAAATCTAGTTATTAAAATCAATGGAAGTCAATGGACGGTCCCCATAAGGATACCAAAACACACTTGTGTGTGTGTGTGTGTGTGTGTGTGTGCGTGCGTGAATGTGTGTGTGTGCGTGTAGAGAAGGTAGTCTTACCACATGGACAGGACTCCGACAGTCTGCAGGTGTTATCATTCTCAGCTACCAATTAAATCTTGTGTTGTTGACTCTTCTACCTCCGGGTCACGACACTGAGCATTTTAATAAGTTTTACATGTGACAGACATTAAAGGAACGTTTTGTGCATGTATACAGGAAATGTAATTAAATCAGTCCAGGTTGTTTGGAGTATTTTAGTTTCACATATTTCAAACTAAAGTGAAGGTCATCTAACATTTATATGAAGTGTGGTTTCAGTTCATCTCTGCTTTAAGCAGCAGATAGTTGAGGGTTAAATCACAAACTTGTTTGTTTTGTGTTACTTATTGTAAAATAACTAATACATTTAAAATGTGTTAAAAAGTTTGTCTTTTACAGCATTTTGTTTTGATATTTACACTTGATGCATTTCTAATTCTTTAAAATAGAATAATAACTGTTTATTTCTTTAACACCAATAAATCATTCAGGCCAATTTCTTTAATATTTAACTCTTATTTAGAGAAAAAAAAATAGTAAACTTCCCCACAAACCCGTCAGTTGATGCTCCATGTGTGCATGAATTCGTCATTTCCCAGGACATCCTATGTACATAAAGTTCTGTGCAGTTCTTCCTCTCATGTTTCAGGAACCATCTGGAACCAAATGGGTAAAGACCTACAGTAATGTGATGTACACATGATGGTCAAATCTGGTTTTTCTGTCTGTGTTCAAGCTGCAGTACCTTGTAAATGTTTGGTATAAGAGTGATAAACCAAATATTACATTTTCTTTTCTTTGAAAAAGCTTTTTAATTCTCTCTCTGGTACTAATGGTAACAGAGTTACAATGTTTAAACTTATTATTATTATTATTATTATTATTAACAACAATAACCTAAATGTAATCTAAACAGATTGATCAGACATTATATCCCTGACCAGGCAGCTCTCCTGTACATGTACGCTGTGATATTCTCACATACATCATACTGCATGACAATAGGGACTCAGGTCTCTTCCTCAGCCACATAGTGCATAACTTCACAATCAAGCATAAACATTTTGGATTAAAAACAACCTGTTTTCATCACTGCAATATTCTCAAAAAGCACAAGTCAGTGTGCTTTGAAAGCTTTAATCATGTTTTCTAAAACTCATGTTCAAATCTATCAATATTCTTGCACCTGAGCCTCTCGGGTCGTCTGTACAGAGACAGAACAGCAGCAGAGTCAACAGAGTCTCCATAAGCTGTCCCACTGCAGGACGTCCTTTGGTTAATCTTTTCTTACAGAGATGCAAAAGTGTGGAATTCATTCCCAAAGGAATTAATGACATATCTGAGTTTACAGTGTTCATCTATCAGCTGACGTCTTGACTAAAAACAATCCAAACATACTCATTCATAAATAGCACTGTATTTAAGTGTGTGAATGAATGTTGCTGTTGTTTGTTTTTGTTTTTTTCTTTCATGAATGTTTCTGTGATTGAAAAAGTGTGTTTGATATATAGTATCTGTTATGTAAAAAGGCCCAACCAGGACCAGGAGATGAAAATTAACATCAGCTATAAACTCTTTATGCACCAGTTTTGAATAACTAATCTTTAAATACATTTTCATTCAGCCACAGTCTGATTAAGGTCAAGGCGAAGTATTTCTATCTGATTAAAGTCAAGACGTTGGCAAGACCTCTTCAAAACCTTTATTTTGGTTGTTCTCAGATGTGGACTTGCTGGTATGCAGATCACTAACCTGCTGCATAACCTGAATGAGCCTGAGCTTAATGTTCTGGTGGACAGCAGAATTCATGGTCCCATCAATTACAGCAAGTCATCCAGGTCCAGCAAAGCAGCCCCAGACCATCAGACTACCACCACCGTGTTTGATGTAACAAGAGACACGCCCTCCAGAATGCTACACTTTTCGCTCATGATTTTTCATTAAACTGTTGATAAAACTCAAACATGAGAAGATATTTATGATCTCTGTTCAATCTCTAATCAGTCTTTCACTGTCACTGAAAGCTCAGGTGTGTGTAGAAATCAGGTGCAGATAGATTATCATTTCAATCAAATTGTAAAGAAAATGTGAAAAAGCAGGTTGCGTCACAATTATGCAACAAAAAGCAACAAAACTTTGTTGCTATGTTCCTGTTTTCTATTAGATTCTGCTGCTAAGTGAACTGACCAGTACACAGATGGAGTTTATGATCGATTGATCAGATGATGGATTTTACAGCCACACAGTCACTTATTTAATATGTATAATATGTATATATAATATGTGCAGAAACAAAAAAAAATAATTATCTTTCAGTCTAGCAACATTATATAATAATAACATTTTAAAACCTAAATTATATTGTTATTTAAAACGTTGTTGCAGTTTGCATAACCATTATTGTCATGAAGTGTATTCTGACCTTATTTAAAAACCCACAGAAATAAATATAAACATACAGATTAAGAACTTATTAGACATGTATGTTTATAAATCACATCATTTACCTTTGTTTCTTGTAAAACAGATGGCAAAAAAAACTACACAATAAAAAGGAGAAAAAGTAAAAGTAACCATTTTTATAAGTAAAGTTTTCCATTAGAATAGAATTAACGGTCTGATTTCACCCTCGTCTCGTTCATGGAGTCATCTCGAACAACAACAGTGACCCCTAGTGTCTCTTCTGCACTCTAGACCTGAAACAGCTGAGGGCTTCATTTACTTTATACTGTTGATTTATTTCTTTTTTATGTCTTAATAGTTATTAAATTGCATCTTAGCAATGAAAAATTAGCTGGTGAATTTAACTTTAGTTTAAATCTTCACAAACAAATGAAAGAATTAACAGAAATATTAACCTCACGGTCTGTGGTGTATAAAATCCTTTTGAATTTTTTTCCTTGTAGTAATAAATTATGTTGCTCTAAATTATGAAATTATTAATGCAGTGGCCATTTTAACACTTTTTCTAACACAAACTACAGTGTCCTGAATACGCGCATGCAAATCCAACGACACCCTTGTGACAACAGACTTCCCACCCAGCCAGCACCATAAGACAGTGTCTCTCCTCTAACACGTACACACATGCTTGTTCTGCACCAGCTTCAGCCTCCGGCGCTCTACAATGAAATTTTCATGCAGCCATATGGAGGACTATTGTGATAGAGATTTACTATCAGGGCTCGACGTCCCGCTGGAGAAAACAAGGAAGCCTGAACATATTGCCTTCTGTAAATCAGAAGGAGAGGAGCTCCTGGATTTGCTGCTGAATCTTTGCAGGGAAAGAAGCCTCTGTGTTTGTGTATCGGTATGTGTGTCTGTTTTGTGCTGTATTTGTGTCAAAGTTCATCTGAGCAGGTTTTGCAGTGAAACAGTGCAGGTGTTGACCTCTATTCTTTGTCAAGGTATGATGGAGGAAACAGAGGAAATGGAGCCGTTAAATTGACCACCAACTTTAGAAAAACATCCCATTGTGAAAGGAAAGGTCACTGGAACGGTTAAAAGAATAACACTCCAGTGATGCAATGCATTCTGCCACTCAGTGAATGTGTGTGTATGTGCTTGTGTGCATATTTGTATTTTTTCTTTTGCTGCAAGTTTTTCTTAATGAACTTTATTTCAGATTTGAAGAGTTTTAAAAATGCAGAAAGTCATGCAGCAACATTTCTCTTCAGCTTGTTTTTAACTGGGGTGGCTGTGGCTCAGAGGGTAGAGCGGTTGTTTACCAATCGGAAGGTTGGTGGTTCGATCCCGGCTTCCAACACCAAATGTCAAAGTTCCCTTGGGCAAGACACTGAACCCCATGTTCTGAACCCCCACCCTCTCCCCCTGGTTTACATATCGGGCTGAATGGGTGAATGTAAAAAAAAACTAGCTCCATAACTAGCTCCATAGTCCGAAACGTGGCATTAGAGACACCAGCGACCATAGTCAAATGCCTTCCAGAGCGGGCGACATAGAAGGCTACCTGAAACTGGAAAATGGAGTTCCTCAGGGTTCAGTGCTTGGACCAATCCTCTTTACTATATATATGTTACCGCTTGGTAAAATTATTAGACAGGATGGTGTAAAATTCAATTTTGATACTCAGTTATATGTATCAATGAAGCCTGATGAGACCAACCAGCTGCAGAGATTACAAGCTTGTCTTAATGATGTAAAACGTTGGATGACGCTTAATTTTTTGCTTTTAAATTCAGACAAGACAGAGGTTGTGACTTTTGGGCCTGAGAATCTTAGGAACAAGTTGGATGGCATTAATTTATCCTCCAACAAGAAGGTAAAGAACCTGGGTGTTATCTTTGACCAGGACATGTCCTTTAGTTCTCATATAAAGCATGTTACCATGACGACCTACTTCCACCTGAGTAATGTTGCTAAAATTAGGAGCATTTTGAATCAAAGGGATGCAGAAACTTTAGTTCATGTATTTATTACTTCTAGACTTGATTATTGTAATTCTCTATTATCAGGATGTTCTAATAGTTCTGTTAAAGACCTCCAGCTGATCCAAAATACTGCTGCCAGAGTTCTGATGAGAGTTAGAAGGAGAGATCATATTTCTCCTGTTTTAGCATCACTTCATTGGCTCCCTGTAAGGTCTAGAATAAAGTTTAAGGTTTTACTTTTGACGTATAAGGCCTTGAACGACCAAGCTCCAGCTTATATTAAAGATCTTATTATTCCATATGTTCCTAACAGAACACTCTCAGACTGCAGGTCTGCTTGTAGTTCCTAGAGGTTCTAAAAGTAGAATGGGAGGAAGAGCTTTTAGTTATCAGGCTCCTCTCCTGTGGAACCAGCTTCCACTTTTTATCCGTGAGGCAGACACCTTGTGTAGTTTTAAGACTTAAAACTTTCCTTTTTACACAATCCTATAGTCAGGGTTAGCTTGGGTTCTCCTGATCCATCCCTTTAGTTATGCTGCTATAGGTTTAGACTGCCAGAGGACATACTGTCCACATGTCTTCACTCTGTTGTCTCTCTTTACTCTCCATGTTTGTATTGATTGTTATTGCTGCCATTAACTGTTTCTCTGTTTATCTTTCTATAGACATGACGACTGGTCCAAATCCATCAGTGTTTGTCTCTTTCCTGTCAGCTCAGACCCCAGTCAGCTAAAGCAGAAGGCCGCCCATCCTGAGCCGGGTTCTGGTTCTGGTTCTGGTTCTGCTAGAGGTTTCTTCCTGTTAAAAGGGAGTCGTTCCTTTCCACTGTCGCCAATCGTGCTGCTCAGGATGGGGGATTCAACCCAATCAGCTGGTTCCTTAAATAGGAAATGTTTTATTATTTATTGGTTGATTTTTCTGTAAAGCACCTTGAAATAACTTTGTTATGAATTGGCGCTTAATAAATACATTTGAAATAAACTTGAAACATTTATTTTCATTGTTAAGTTTTCATTTGCTCTTTAAATGTAACTCCCTGGTAAACTTGAGTGATACAGTTTTCTACATTAGGGTTAGACAAAATCAAAACCATGTTAGAAAATATTATTCTTTATGTTACACATAGGTAACTTTATAACAATATTTGTATGACAGAAAGATTTTAACTGAAATGATATTTCTTCATCTTTCCTCCTACTTTATGTCTAAAACTCACCCTGGATCAACAGAAACATCAACTCTGTTCCCAGTATGAGACAGAGGGAACGCTGAAGGTGTTTATAGCACATGGCTGTCCTCTATGATATTCTTGTTAGCATTCATACATGCTAATGAATGTGTTTTGAATGCATGGCTGGTTAGCCAAAGACAGGTAGGCTGATATTTTAATGAGGACTGAGAAAGTAGATTTGGAGATTGGAGCCGATTAGGATTCATCAAAAAGCAACAAACCTGCTGGTCATTAGGAAATTCTCCTGAAGAAAAAACTGTCTAAAGTTTGACAAAATAACATTAACAATAAACATTTAAACATTTTATAAGTAAATATTGTCTATAAATAAATTAAATATACTTTAAAAGAACACATGTAATGTTTAACAATGTTTTTTATGCTATAAAAACATTTTTTTTGGGCGGCAGTAGGTAGAGCAGGTCATCTGTAACCAGAGGGTCATCGGTTCGAATCCTCACTCCGCCCGGAAAAAGATCATCTGGCCGTTGTGTCCTTGAGCAAGCCACTTCACCCATCCTGCCTGTTTGGTGGTGCAAGTTGCTGCAAAATGAGCTCAAGTCATCACTACCGATGTCCTTGATGGGACGTGTTTCTGTCTCTTTGTTTTTGGCTGGACAGAACACAGTAGACATGTCATTATTCCAGATGTTGTGATCAAACTTATCTGACATGAAAGGAGAGACTTTCTTCTAACAACATTTCCACTAGTCGGTGTTTAATTGTTCCAACATGAACTTTAACGTTTAAGGTTTAACCTGAGGGTTAGGGTAGGTTGGGACATTTAATTTAGGGAGGAATGTTAATGTTGAATAATCATTCTCACTGCAGGTTGATGGACTACAAACTCTTAAAAGATGTTACTGTAACTAACTGTGTGCAGTTTCTGGGAGGCCAGTCACTGACTTCATGCATTGTCCTTGTCCTTGTTATTTTTCTTTTTCTTTTAATTTTTCTTTTTCTTGTGGTTAAAACTCTGTTCTCACACAAAGTTTCTTACAAAAGAAAATCAGAACTTGATTTATATCAAATATCGATATCCTCCCTGTCCTCTGGTCAACAGTTTCTCTCTGTTAGTCCCTGACTCAGTGCCAGGGTGGGAGGAGCAGTGTAAACATCCAGGTCTCAGCCAGTCGATCCAGACCGCCCAAAGCCCCCCGCCTCAACCTCAGCCAGCGCATTCCCCCCACGTCTCCCAAAGACCACAACAATCCCGCCTTTGTCGGCCAGTGATTGATGACGCACAGGAATTTCATTCACGACCTCCCAGTGTTTTCGAGTTACCGTGACGACCAGGTGAAAACAGAGTGCATTGGGGGTATTGAGTTTCCTATCCTTGATCCTGAAGGACGAGTAAAGAAAAAAGCAAAAGCAACAACTGAGAGTTTGGTGTAGAAGTTTTAAAAAGCATCGCTGGTATGTCAGAAGATAAGAGCTGTGAATGATAATGTTGATGGTTCACAGGTCCAATCGATGCTGAGTTGGTGTTCCAGACAGGTGATGTGGACAGAGATCGTTTCTTCCTCTGACTGTTTTTGTGCATTTCTAGTTTTAC
>SSNP01000006.1:5441868-5479368 GCA_006937955.1 Pachypanchax playfairii | reverse complement strand
CAGGTCACTATCCCACCTAAACACACACTATCACTCTGTGCACATGCACACTCTCTTTTATATTATTAGAAAACTAAAGTCTCTTATTTAGTTTTGGTGCATCTGCAGGGTCGAGTGATTTGACTGTGTTTAGATCCACTGGAGTGAGGAAGAGAAAGGGGGAGTTAAAAGTAGGACCATAAGAGAGAAGATGAGGATGATGAAGATGAAAAACGGAGTAAACAGAGAAGAGCAGCAGATAGAGAAATGTAATAAGGATGTGTGGGATCAGAATTTCTGGACTGAGGCTGAATTTACTGAATTAGGACATCTTTATCTGGTCAGCAGCAGAGACATGGGACTTATAAACCGTAGCAGGCGGTGATCGTAAAACGTCCTGCTTCAAAATGGACTTTAATCTGCTGTGACTCTCACTGTGAGTCAGTGCAAACAGAACTATCTCCTAAACAAGTTAAACATGAGGAGAAACCTCCTGAACGAGCTTCAGCCAAACTGAAGGAATATTTGTCATTTATACAGACCAGTATTTTATTTTATATCATTCTAAAGTAATAAAACACCTTAAACTAAAAACACAAATCCAACCTGAGTTTTTGAAGAATGGTGAAACCCACTAAAGGATGGAAGTCTGTATGTTCTGTACAAACAGGATGTACATAAACATCTGCTTGGTAAACTGTGCATCTTCTGGTTGTTGCAGGAAGGTCTCATGTCTCACCTGAAACAGGTAAATGTCAGAAGATTGACTGAATTATAAAATGTGCTACTGATGCTGCTTTCTGCTTGTTTGTCTGCCAGTTACTGATTTATATTAATTTATTTAACATCATTCTCAGCAGGTTTACTGACTGAATATAACAAACATAAATTGGTAAACTTCAGCTGAGATGTTTTATTAACTTATTGTTGTTTTTTGAGGATTTAGCTAGAATTATAATATGAGCATATAACATATAACATATAACATATAACATATAGCATATAGCATATAGCATATAGCATATAGCATATAACATATAGCATATAGCATATAGCATATAACATATAGCATATAGCATATAGCATATAGCATATAACATATAACATATAGCATATATAGACTTGATGTAAACATAGCTAATAGGAAGTGGCAGCTAACTGCATGAGAGTGTATTATTTTCATATACTTTTCAAAGTAATGAAGGTTTTGGAAGTACCTTAACTAAGTCATGAGTCAGATACATGTTGAGTGCAGCTCTACATATGAAACACAGTGACGTGTCGTCACATGCCAGTTCATATCCATGTTTCCTGCTTCTTGTCCACTCTGTGGCTTTTAGCCATTAATATAAATAAATTATATTACAAACTTTTCCTTTGAAACAAATTAATTAAGATGCTATTATTTAGCCATTGAGAGGTTAATGACCATCATTAGCAACAAAAGGCTACATCCACCGTCATCAGCCAAACTTGGTTATTTGGTCCATTTTGGTTATTTACTGAGCCTGAGATTGATGGCTGCTGATACTGCTGGTGACGCTAATTAGCTTTTAAAACATAACACACTCCATCACTGCTCAGCATCAGTACAGCAGCGGGAGAACAATCCCATCATCCTTTGCTTTAGCTTAAAGATAAAAGGACATAGAAGGGTTTACAGAAGGTAATGTGTTGTATTTATAGACACATCATAATTACTGTGTATAAATACTAAAATCATTTTAAAGTATTTTCAACATGATGTTTTACAGTAGATTTAATTCATTCTATGTTCTTCATGTCAGTAGTGAGTTTGTTTCAGCGCTGTACAGACTTTTTGGAAATATTCTAATTTTGTTTATTTGAAATATTTAAGTGAAAATTAACTCTGTCATCATTTAATTTCAAAAATATTTGTTAAAGATTCTAGAATGTACTTTACTTTAAAAGTTTGTCCAACAATAAAAACAGTGAATGCAACAAAATGATTGAAATAAACATGGATTTTATTTTCACATGAATCTCCTTCTTCCTGCACATTCCTTCTATTTTCATACTGTTTTTACTTTTAATACCGATGTTTTATGTAACAGAACCTCCAGAACATCGAATCAGAGACAATCTCTCTTCTACAAACACTCCAACAAAACATTGACATATTTAAGAGACTGTAACATTTTGTTGCCCTTATATTTCACACTGGAGTCAAATTAATAACTGGGCATCATGATGTCATCGGACGGACACTGCTGGGCGGTTCGAGTGATCTGATTGGACCACCGTGGAGCTTGAGCCAATCAGAGGACTGACTGGAAACACAGTGGTTGCTTGATGAGTAATGGCCTCGCCACTAAAGGGCATTCAGATGACATTGTGAGGATAGCAGAACTTATTGTGAAGCATTTATACTGCAGGCGATTTACAACCGCTCCATAAATGTTTATTAGCTTTTTCTCTATTTATAACTTGTGAAAATCATGATGGTCTGACTCTGTCAGAGTGTTTTCACCCAGATCATAAAAGTGCAGACACACAAGGACAAACACCTATGATAGATATTTGTGTGTTTGCGTGTGAGTTTTATGTACAGTTATGAGCACATATATCCACGTGGACCTTGCATGTATAACCTTTTACATCAGAAAGTCACATGTCTTCCTGCTCACTGCTGCGCTCAACAGATACTGAGATCTACAGAGAGTTTGTGTCTGAAAATATGACAAGTCAAGAAAAGAAAATAAAACATTATGATGTTGTTTTCCTCTTTATCAATCAACTGATGAACCAATTTTTAATGTTTACATTTGAAATCCTAACTCCCGAGACGATCTGTAGCTTTAAACTTGTGAGTGATTATTAAATGTGTATTTAGTCCCAGCAGGATTAAGGTCGTGTTCACACGGGATCAAGGGAAGTTACTTAGATTAAAAACCACTAATAAGATGATTAAAGTAAAGTCTTTAGTCACTGAAGTGCCAAATAATATTTAAATAGCAATGGCTGTACTTGTACTTGTACTTGTACTTGTACTTGTACTTGTACTTGTACTTGTACTTGTATTTGTATAGCAGTTTGAGTCAGATGAAATAGTGTTGAAGTCTTGGACTGGCGACCTGTCCAGAGTTTAGCCCCGCCATCTTGACTGTTTCATATTCCCTCAATATGCTTAAAGAATCACACGTGCACATGCTCAGAAACTTGAATCTCATGTGTTACACTTGTAAAAAACATTAAGAGACTTTTCTTTAATCAGATAAATAAATGAATGTATAAAATGACTCGGTTCCATCTACTTGTCATGCTCAGAGTATTTGTAGAGACGGAGGTAGTCCTGTGATTTACTCTGGCCAACTGCCTTCTAATGATAATCACTGGCTCAAGCTTTTCAAGTGTGGGCCAACTGTGTGCATCTGTGACAGCAGAGGTGTAACTTTATGAAATAATGACTTCACAGGCCTTCAGAGTATGTTGAGAGCTGAAAATAAACAGCATTAGAGGAGGGGCTGTGCACAGGAGAAGACTGGAGAGGAGGCTCTCGGCCTGTCTTTCTCTCCTGGACAGAGATTTATGGAAGATGTACATGACATGGCAGAGGCTCAGACCCCCCCCCCCCATATCACTGCATATCTTCTCCCCTCCCTTGATCCCATGGCAGCTGCTTCAGCCCTCTTGCTGCACCTGCCCAGAACAACCCTTCATGAAGACGAGCTGAATAAATCTGTCTCTGAGAAGGACATTTTAAATCTACTGATTAACTAGAATGACCAATGAGATGAGATGTTTATATTTTATGTGTTTAACCATCACTTTGTGTTTGCTGGTGCATCACATCCTCTCAGATTTCACCAGAAAAGGAAGAAAGATTCACTGAATTTACACCTTTGACCTCTGGTCACATGACTCGCCTCTCTGTCTGGGCTTTGTTGATTTACATGAACATCGTCAGTGATTTCTGGTCTCAGAGTGGTAGCCAGCATTTATCAGTGGAGCAGCGTGACCTGGATTGGGACCAGTCAGAACCTGCTGGAACATGGCAGACGGACCCCGTCAGCACAAACTTGGCTCGATTGTTGGAGCAAAGGCTGCACAGCAGATCTGTGAAGTTTCAGCAAAAGCTTAAAGATTAAATGATCATACACTGCAAATTCATACTTTCTAATTAAGTAATTTACTATTTTTTATTGTGTGTAAATATTATATTCATGAAAATAAATAAATAATCCTGCACAAACAGACAGATTACAGCATGTTGAGCTTCTCCACAGTCGATGCATCAGATAAAAGATGTTACTGGTGTTTTATTGGTGTGTGTTGCTCTTTCTAAATGTCGTTGCATGACAGTGAGAGCAAAGAAGTGTGAAATGGTCAATATATGAGTTTCTCCATGTAAATATAAAAGTACTCTCATGTATCTCAGTGAAGAATGAGTCTCCAGGTCTCGTTAAAGCCTTAATGCAGCCGAGAGTTGACAGACTGCCACAGTCAAATGCAATATGCATTAAACTGACTGAAGGAAGATAAACACACAGCAACCAGATTAAAGTGACAAATAGATTCTGCATGCAAAGAGGCAAAAGGTAAATCATGTCACTGAATGCAGGTGGAGACGTTTCTGTTAAGTGATAAATGAGGAATAAAGGACCCAAACTAAAGCCACTAAATTTCACCTGACCACTTATTTCCTTCTAAAAACATGTGAAGCGTAGAGAGGCGTGTGCTGTAAATCACAGACACACACTGACATACAAAATACACTCCAGTTTAAATGAAGCACATTAGTTTCTTTAGATGAGTGAGAATACATCTGTTATATCAGGTACTTTAGGTCTTTGTTTGCAAACTGAAACATGAATATGCAACAGAACAAATCAACATGATCAGTCTATGTATAATATTTATATGTATTAAATTATACATCTTAAAGTCTTTTTAAAGTATCTGTGGAGTAAACATCGAGAGAAACAGATGAGTAATAATCAGTAAGAAGATGTTCATTATCTCTTTATTTGCATTTCTGATACGTTACAACTACATGTTAACAACATGACACTCTGATCTGATCTAAGAATCATTAATCACAACTATCTGATACGAGCAATAACATGAAGAATTCATCAGCCAATCTGAGCCAGCTGTCAGTCTAGACATGTATGATCAATATGTAAACTGAATAAAACACTGTAAATACATATTCAGAATTTCTCTCCAACCAGAGCATATAAAGATGATTAATATTACACAAGAAGGGACGTTTTTCTCTGTTGATTTTGCATTGACAGACTAAAAACACTGAATTATTCTTCAGTCGTTCTAAAATTAGAAACTAGCGCAGATGATCCAACATATAAATCTTTTCTTTGTTTTTGTTGTCAGCTTGTGCTTTTATATGTTTTATTCATGTGTAGAGATATTTGACTCTGCTCCGTTTGGCGTGTTGGCGTGTGCGTGTTTATGTGCTCCGGTACTGACCTGACCACTTCGGCCTTCAGGGCTGAAACATGAACCAACTGTGCAGCGTTTACTTCAGCACACAGTAATCACACAAGCAGGTCTCTGAAACATAAACACTCCTGATTTAAGCACTGATACAGACATGTAAAAACACTGGATGGACTCCATGTTACATTTAGGATTTTATCTAAAGTGACAGTGGTATTATAAGATTGGTAATAAAAGCCATCAAGTTATTACACTTCTCACGTTAATTTAACTAATCAACTTTTTATTTTGACATCAACAGGAAATTACTAAACAGTTTGATGTTTTTAAGATATTTTTCTCTTATTTTGATGTTAAAATATAAATTGATACACATCTACAACCTATTGTTTCTCTGCATCTTGAGATTTATTTATTTATTTATTTATTTATTTATTTATTTATTTATTTATTTATTTATTTATGTTATTTTTACAAGAAAATAATCTGCAGATGGAAAATACAACCATCATGATATCATAAAGACAGAAACAATGATATAATGTTTACTAGAAGTTTATATTTCATCCTTAAAATAAATATGTTTCTCTCATATTAGTTTAAATATGTAGTTTAAAAGTGAAGTATTTATCCTCAGGGCTGAAACCCAAACCAAACCAGGGTTAATTGAAGTTCACCTCAAGATTTATTTTAATTGCTCCCTTGAAATTTCTCAAATTCAAACAAAATGTCTCATTTGTTGAAACCACTCAGTAAAACATTTCACATCTGTGGTGGAAAGTGTTAAAAACCTTCTTCACCTCTCTCTCTTTCTCTCTCTCTCTCTCTCTCTCTCTCTCTCTCTCTCTCTCTCTCTCTCTCTCTCTCTCTCTCTCTCTCTCTCTCTCTCGCTCACTGAGATTGATTAAGTGTTGCAGTATTTGGCTCCGTGATTAAAAACTCATTTCAAAAACCAAAGTGGGAATCAAAGTTCTCTACAGGAAATGAGACAAATGTGACCAGAGAAAGGACAGATGGACTCAGATCAAAGACGACAGCGAGACATTTACTCCAGTTTTCTATTAACAAATCATTTATAGGACTTAGATAAATCCCTAAAGGATAAGAACGTTAAAAACAGAGTGTTTTCGCTGTATAACTCTCTCTGTCATGAACAATATCAGTATTTTATTTGACAACAAGAAAATTCATGAGTGAAAAAGAAACATTCAGTTTTCAACAACATCAACATCAAACAGATTCTTTACCTAAAACAGGTGCAACATTCTCAGACACATTAAAGACCAGTTTATGTCCTCGATCAGACCGAGAGACTGTCCTTCATCCCAGCAGGGTTCTGCATGACGGAACATGAAGCATGACAGCAGTTTTAGTATGAGTGTTTGCAAACAGGAACTAGGTGGTAATCTCCCCCCTCCTCCCCCCCCCATCACCCATTCCTGCAGCCCCAGCTGTGCAGCAGCTTATTTTAGATGTTGAAACTGCATGCTGGGATACTCTGACACCGTGAGCAGTGATCAGCATGTGCTGCCATGAAGAAGAGGAGCTGATGATATTACTACTAATTACTGAAATAACTTCCTGCCACCTGTCTTGTAGTTGCCTTGTGCCAAAGAACTGCACAGTGAAATACTGAAGCTGCTTCTAACAGCTGATGTGGTAAACTGACACCCTGTTTGCAGCAATTCCTAAAATATTACTATAATATTTAAATGATTATGCAGATGAAGTAGATGTTCATTTGTTGTATTTACAGAAACCAACTGGTTCCTGCATGATGGTTGAAAGGTCACGATGAAGAACATTGTTATAATCTAATTCATTTAACTTTCATCTCTGAACTAACTGACGGATCCTTTTTAAGACCAATATGATCAATATCACTTTGATACTGTCATTTCAGGGTTTTCAGGTTGTTTGATTTGTTTAAGTTGTTGTAGACGAGTCACTCAGTGTGTCGCCACAAATCAGACAACATTTGAGTGAACGTACAAAATAAAGTTAAATCAATTTTCAAATTCAAAATGAGCTCAGCATGAACTGAAGGAATGTTAAAACATGTGTCAGCAGATATACAACTCAGATTCCAAAAGGTTAGCACACCATGTAAAATCTAATTAAAAACAGAATTTTGGGGGGGATTTTTTGGGTAAGGGGGAAGTTCATTCTCTGTATTTGACCCACCCCCGGGGGGCGGGGGGCAGCCTTTGTTGCGGTGCCTGGGGGGCAGGTTTGGGGTTCTGTATCTTGCCCAGGGATACTTTGACACATGACTTGCCAGAACCGGGGATTGAACCACCAACCTCTTGATCGCAGGACAACCTCTTTTCCCATCAGACCACGGCCGCCCCGTGCAATGCAGTGCAATGATGCAATGCGATTCTCAAAAGAACATAAACGACGTATCAGATGCTGAAACTGAGACATTTGAGCATTTCATCTAAAATATGAACATAAATAACTGAATAAATGAAGGTGAACTAGCTGCAGCAGAAAACAGGATAAAATAAATAAATAAATGTGATAATGAATGAGTGGAGCATGTATGAAATGAGTCTTTTTTAAAGCAGTAACTTCAACATATTTGACCTTTAATGGATTAACATTCATGAATCTGAAAGTAGCTGAAATCCTGCACAAACATCTGAAAAGGCTAAAACAACTTGTTGTGTCAGAAATCCATGTTGAGTCATCACCCTTGCCCTGGATCACTCTCCTCCTACTTACTTGTAAATCCTCAGCCATACTAAGTACTACAGCTCATGTAACTAACACCAGTACTGATCTGCTTTGCCTCTTTAACACCTTCTCTGACCAGTAGAAGTGCTGAAGCAGCCGCGTCGTGCTGAAATCAAGCTGCTTTTAAAGTTCTGATCTGTTGTGATTCTGATGCATCATGACTATGTGGGATTGTATTAAACATTCTAAGTTTCCACACCATGAGGTGCTTCTCACTCAACATACTATATCTTTCATCAATAAAGGATCTCAGGAATGTTTTGGAAATAAAGCTTAATTACTAAAAGTTGATCCACTGTATAAAATGTAAATAAGAACAGAAGTTCTATAACTTGTATTTTATTCCCTGTAGAACATAAACAACTTCTCTGATGTTGAAACTGAGATTTCTGTCAAATATGAGCTCATTCTGAATTAGATAGCAGCAACACGTCTCAGAGTCAATAAAAGATTTGAATAATAATGACATAATGTAAAAACAGCTGTTGGAACTTCTGATGACTAATTAGATTATTTAATTAATTAGCTACAGGGTTTTTTATATTTTACACACATGCCCAACTGTTTTAGAACTGGATTTGTAATTATCTGATGATGTTTTAATCCTTATCTGCAGATTTACAATTTAGAAATACAGATTATAATTTTTATGTATAATTTAAAACAACTGATGGTCTGTCTGATGAACTGATTGATGTATCGATCCTGATGTCAACAGTTCAGACATGAAACATTTATATGCAGTTTAAACTTTACTTCACTGTTAAACAAGTTTATTTTATATGAAAGATACCTCCTTTTATTTGGTTCAGTCATGAGGAACCTGCTGCCATCATCTTTTAGAATAATATTAGATTTGATTTTAACAAGTTAATAAAACTCAGTCACAGCAGTGATGGTGATATCAGGTTTAGACCAGGTTTAGACCAGGTTTGGACCAGGTTTGGACCAGGTTTGGACCAGGTTTAGACCAGGTTTGGACCAGGTTTGGACCAGGTTTGGACCAGGTTTAGACCAGGTTTGGACCAGGTTTGGATCAGGTTTAGACCAGGTTTAGACCAGGTTTAGACCAGGTTTAGACCAGATTTAGACCAGGTTTAGACCAGGTTTAGACCAGGTTTGGACCAGGTTTAGACCAGGTTTGGACCAGGTTTAGACCAGGTTTAGACCAGGTTTAGACCAGGTTTGGACCAGGTTTAGACCAGGTTTAGACCAGGTTTGGACCAGGTTTAGACCAGGTTTGGACCAGGTTTGGACCAGGTTTGGACCAGGTTTGGACCAGGTTTAGACCAGGTTTGGACCAGGTTTGGATCAGGTTTGGACCAGGTTTAGACCAGGTTTAGACAAGGTTTAGACCAGGTTTGGACCAGGTTTAGACCAGGTTTAGACCAGGTTTGGACCAGGTTTAGACCAGGTTTGGACCAGGTTTGGACCAGGTTTAGACCAGGTTTGGACCAGGTTTGGATCAGGTTTAGACCAGGTTTGGACCAGGTTTAGACCAGGTTTGGACCAGGTTTGGACCAGGTTTAGACCAGGTTTGGACCAGGTTTAGACCAGGTTTGGACCAGGTTTGGACCAGGTTTAGACCAGGTTTGGACCAGGTTTGGACCAGGTTTAGACCAGGTTTAGACCAGGTTTAGACCAGGTTTAGACCAGGTTTAGACCAGGTTTGGACCAGGTTTGGACCAGGTTTAGACCAGGTTTAGACCAGGTTTAGACCAGGTTTGGACCAGGTTTAGACCAGGTTTAGACCAGGTTTGGACCAGGTTTAGACCAGGTTTAGACCAGGTTTGGACCAGGTTTGGACCAGGTTTAGACCAGGTTTGGACCAGGTTTGGATCAGGTTTAGACCAGGTTTAGACCAGGTTTGGACCAGGTTTAGACCAGGTTTGGACCAGGTTTGGACCAGGTTTAGACCAGGTTTGGACCAGGTTTAGACCAGGTTTGGACCAGGTTTGTACCAGGTTTAGACCAGGTTTAGACCAGGTTTGGACAAGGTTTGGATCAGGTTTAGACCAGGTTTAGACCAGGTTTAGACCAGGTTTGGACCAGGTTTGGACCAGGTTTAGACCAGGTTTGGACCAGGTTTGGACCAGGTTTAGACCAGGTTTGGACCAGGTTTAGACCAGGTTTAGACCAGGTTTGGACCAGGTTTAGACCAGGTTTAGACCAGGTTTGGACCTGGTTTGGATCAGGTTTAGACCAGGTTTAGACCAGGTTTAGACCAGGTTTGGACCAGGTTTAGACCAGGTTTAGACCAGGTTTAGACCAGGTTTGGACCAGGTTTAGACCAGGTTTAGACCAGGTTTAGACCAGGTTTGGACCAGGTTTAGACCAGGTTTAGACCAGGTTTGGACAAGGTTTGGATCAGGTTTAGACCAGGTTTAGACCAGGTTTAGACCAGGTTTGGACCAGGTTTAGACCAGGTTTGGACCAGGTTTGGACCAGGTTTAGACCAGGTTTAGACCAGGTTTAGACCAGGTTTGGACCAGGTTTAGACCAGGTTTAGACCCGGTTTGGACCAGGTTTAGACCAGGTTTAGACCAGGTTTGGACCAGGTTTGGACCAGGTTTGGATCAGGTTTAGACCAGGTTTGGACCAGGTTTAGTCCAGGTTTAGACCAGGTTTAGACCAGGTTTTGACCAGGTTTGGACCAGGTTTGGACCAGGTTTAGACCAGGTTTGGACCAGGTTTAGACCAGGTTTGGACCAGGTTTGGACCAGGTTTGGACCAGGTTTAGACCAGGTTTGGACCAGGTTTAGACCAGGTTTAGACCAGGTTTGGACCAGGTTTAGACCAGGTTTAGACCAGGTTTAGACCAGGTTTAGACCAGGTTTAGACCAGGTTTAGACCAGGTTTGGACCAGGTTTAGACCAGGTTTGGACCAGGTTTGGACCAGGTTTGGACCAGGTTTAGACCAGGTTTGGACAAGGTTTGGATCAGGTTTAGACCAGGTTTGGACCAGGTTTGGACCAGGTTTAGACCAGGTTTGGACCAGGTTTAGACCAGGTTTAGACCAGGTTTAGACCAGGTTTGGACCAGGTTTAGACCAGGTTTAGACCAGGTTTAGACCAGGTTTGGACCAGGTTTAGACCAGGTTTAGACCAGGTTTAGACCAGGTTTAGACCAGGTTTAGACCAGGTTTGGACCAGGTTTGGACCAGGTTTAGACCAGGTTTGGACCAGGTTTGGACCAGGTTTAGACCAGGTTTGGACCAGGTTTGGACCAGGTTTGGACCAGGTTTAGACCAGGTTTAGACCAGGTTTAGACCAGGTTTGGACCAGGTTTAGACCAGGTTTAGACCAGGTTTGGACCAGGTTTAGACCAGGTTTAGACCAGGTTTGGACCAGGTTTGGATCAGGTTTAGACCAGGTTTAGACCAGGTTTGGACCAGGTTTAGACCAGGTTTGGACCAGGTTTGGACCAGGTTTGGACCAGGTTTAGACCAGGTTTGGACCAGGTTTGGACCAGGTTTGGACCAGGTTTAGACCAGGTTTAGACCAGGTTTGGACCAGGTTTAGACCAGGTTTAGACCAGGTTTAGACCAGGTTTAGACCAGGTTTGGACCAGGTTTGGACCAGGTTTGGACCAGGTTTAGACCAGGTTTAGACCAGGTTTAGACCAGGTTTGGACCAGGTTTAGACCAGGTTTAGACCAGGTTTGGACCTGGTTTGGATCAGGTTTAGACCAGGTTTAGACCAGGTTTGGACCAGGTTTAGACCAGGTTTGGACCAGGTTTGGACCAGGTTTGGACCAGGTTTAGACCAGGTTTAGACCAGGTTTAGACCAGGTTTAGACCAGGTTTAGACCAGGTTTGGACCAGGTTTAGACCAGGTTTAGACCAGGTTTGGACCAGGTTTGGACCAGGTTTAGACCAGGTTTGGACCAGGTTTAGACCAGGTTTGGACCAGGTTTGGATCAGGTTTAGACCAGGTTTAGACCAGGTTTAGACCAGGTTTGGACCAGGTTTGGACCAGGTTTGGACCAGGTTTAGACCAGGTTTGGACCAGGTTTGGATCAGGTTTAGACCAGGTTTAGACCAGGTTTAGACCAGGTTTGGACCAGGTTTGGACCAGGTTTGGACCAGGTTTAGACCAGGTTTGGACCAGGTTTGGACCAGGTTTAGACCAGGTTTGGACCAGGTTTGGACCAGGTTTAGACCAGGTTTAGACCAGGTTTAGACCAGGTTTGGACCAGGTTTAGACCAGGTTTGGACCAGGTTTGGACCAGGTTTAGACCAGGTTTGGACCAGGTTTGGATCAGGTTTAGACCAGGTTTGGACCAGGTTTAGACCATGTTTGGACCAGGTTTAGACCAGGTTTGGACCAGGTTTGGACCAGGTTTAGACCAGGTTTGGACAAGGTTTGGACCAGGTTTAGACCAGGTTTGGACCAGGTTTGGACCAGGTTTAGACCAGGTTTGGACCAGGTTTGGATCAGGTTTAGACAAGGTTTAGACCAGGTTTAGACCAGGTTTAGACCAGGTTTGGACCAGGTTTGGACCAGGTTTAGACCAGGTTTAGACCAGGTTTGGACCAGGTCTAACCCTGATGAGAAGAACCCTGAGCAGTTCTATCTGGACCCAACCTGCTCAGTCCTCTCATAGTTAAAAAAACATTCTTCAGGTATATAAATACGGTTCTAGCTCATCTCCTTTCCAGCTTCATCTTCTCTGAAAAGTTTTATTAGACCACTTTGACATCATTGTCAGTCTGTCGGCTTTACAGCTGCACAAACTGATGTACCAGTGGATATGAATATCCACATGGCGTCATAAATCACAGACCCAAACATACCAACCAGGCCACTGTGACATCGTCTCCCTGTGAAATTCAACATATTGTTAAAATCCACAGCATCCAATAAACAGAGAGTGAGACGCAGATATTTCACACTGTCTTCATTTCCTGTACTGGTCTATGATTTCGATGCTGGCAGCCATCTTGGAGTTATAACTATGTGGACAGATAAGTTCTGTGAGCTCAAGGTTTCATTTCCTTCTATGTAGTTTAGCACTAGATAGGATTATCTGTTAATGACCAGCATTCAGCCCATTAAACCAGTATGAAAAGAACCTTTCAAAATAAAGTTACACTTTTTAAACTCAAGGCAACATTTTTAAGAATGTTTCCAAACTGTGTGCAACTGATACTGAAGAGCAACATGTTATTTATATTCCATCATCTGCACTGTGAGATCAATCATACATCAACATGTGGGAAACTCATTTAACTGTAAGAAGTTGTCATATCACTCATCTTCTATAAGTATGGAATCAAAATTATGACATTTGATTCTATGAAATCATGATGGAGCTGATGTTAATAAGATTTGTTATTATTATTATTATTATTATTATTATTATTATTATTATTATTATTATTATTATTATTATTCAGTGGAAGCCTTTACTCGATTGAAAGTGTATCCTGGAGCTCATGACATTACATGTGTTGTATGGTTTTCTAATAACATGCATGCGTGTGAATAATGTATGACATCATTTCATTGTTCTGCATGACTCAGCTGAACTCAGCCGAGCATGACTAACTTTGTGTGACTAGTCTGGATTCTCAGCCAGCTCCACTTCTACAATCTAACATATAGAAACACAGCTACATCTATGTATACAGGTTCTATAGCTTTCTGTTATTCTTAGATTTACTCAGATCGATGCTAACATGTCTGCTTGTGTGTTTATACCCTTGCACATCCAAAAACACACTAATAAACAAATATTGTTCTTTACTCAGGAAAATTACAGGCTCAGAATCTTCAACACCATAATGTTAGTTTAAGAGAAAAACGTTTTATTTGGATTGTAATATTAAAATTATGAGCTTTAATTGGTGTTTTTGTGTTTTATTTAACATAAAGTTGTGAACCTCTGCATGTGTCTGTGTATGGGGTTGTATGACAGTGTTCCAAGCTATAAACTCAAGTATAAAAGGTCAAAGGTCGTTGGGGCATGAGGCTCTGGCAGCGTATAACACTCGTCTCGTCTCTCTGATAGGTAATAAAAGAGAACAAATTAAAAACCCAGAGCAGCTTCCAATACTGATGACATTTACACACTGACCATTTACTTTATGGTGGCATCATCTGCCAAACTCTGCTCATTGTCTCCACGTGTGTCATTGACCTGCTTTTCTTTGAGGATGTAGTATATTTGTAATTATTAGAAGGATGTTAGCGGTGGCAGAATTTACATCAGGAAAGGTCAAATATACACCTGAAATTATCTGGAATACTGTATACAACATAGATAATCATGTCTTTTTTTAAATGCTTGTGTCCACTCATGTTAATCTGTAACTATATAAAAGAATTGATGTGCTTTTAGCTTGAAAAGCATCTTTAACTTAAAAAGAATCTGACGGGAGCTTCCTGCCGGGGTCTCATGGCTCAGCGTCTCTTAGTCAGTGATTTATGAAGCGCGTTGAGGAACATAATGTTTAAAACATTGCATGTTGTCGGCAGGAGATACAAACTCAAAGAGTGTTTGTGAAGGTTCACAATGTTCTGCAGCTTTAACATTCCTGCAGTAATCCTACTTGTTCATCCCTGGACTCACCAACAACAGCATCAGGTTTCCAGCCGTCTCCAGTCCACCATGTGATGACAGCAGACACGCCCATATTACAGTTTCTGATCAAGATACTGTCCAAGTGTTTGCTTTGGTTTCATATAGAAAGTAATCTGATTGAGCTGATATTCTTTAAAATGAAATATAAAAATCTTTAGTTTAGTGTGAGCTCTGTTGACACTGCTGTCACTGAAAACCTCAGACTCAAGTCTGTCCTCAGTCTCCTGAGTGTCTCCTGGACATCATCAACACAATGTCTTTGCTTTTTATCACAAACTTTATACACGTTTATATTTAAGAGTTCAGTACTGTGTGTGGTCTGTTGCTGCCATCTAGAGTACTTCCTGCCCCCCCGACATGCAGCCAGTTAGGATTAATAATAAATTATACTAATTCAAAGCTAAACTTTGATCAATGCATTAATTACTAAATGAATGAAACTGTAATACCTGAAGGTTTTTCACCTATAAGTGACGACACTGTGTGTCTGCAGCAGCAGGCTGGTGATATAAGAGAACAGAAATATAAATCCTACCAGTCGAAGATGAAACAATCTGAACAAATGTCCAGCTGTTTTCTGAATACCTCAAACCATTTTTATCAAACAGCTCTTTAAATATTTAAATATATATCTATAATGTGTTCAATATGTACCTGTGTGTTGTAAAGGATGTCAAAGCAAATGGGTAAATATTAAATAAAATAAGTGATATAATGCAGTTAATTCTCCAGACAGTATCTAAAGTGTTAACACAAGTCTGTGAGTGGTTCCATGTTCTGCCTGCGGTGTCGTCCTCTGCATAGCGATGTGGTGATGTCTCCATCAGAGGCGTGTAGCGAGCTGCTTCAGCGTTAGCAGAAGTCCTGCGCATTCCCTCAGGTAAGTTTCTGTCAGGCTGCAGACAGGTGAGGCAACTTAAAGAATAACAAAGCGGAAGAGGTATCCTCGAGTTCCTCCTTCAGGCAGTCGTGCACAGGGTTTGTTTTTACTCAAGACTTGTCAGATTCTGAGAAGAGACTGAAGGAAGGGAAAAACCCTGAGAGCTTCATGACAGATGAGTTTATCCATACATCTTTCTCTGGGAAAATATTATTTAAAAACTCTAACCTACATTCCAACCAAACCTTAACAGTCATGTCAATAACTTTGTTACAAGTGGTGTTGACAGAAACATGGTGAAGTGGTCTGTTTGGCTTTTTGTGACTGGCTGCTGAGTGGCCTTCCAAGGCGGGCAAGGTGTCAGACGTCCTCCTGGGTCCTCAGGCCATCTGTTTGTGCTCCTATTTTAGCAGGGAGTGTGTGTGTGGCCGTTTTCTGCCTAATTAGGTCCAGTAAACAGGCACTCATCAAAAAGCAGCTGCTACAGTCCCATTAAGGCACATACACACCGTTAGAAACACGTACATACACATAAGGACACAAAAACAGACGTGCTGGAGAGACAGGACTACACAAACACAACAGTAATGATGGTCGATGATCAGTTCAGGGGTGGAACTCACCTTCATTACTAAGTACACGCTGGTTCTGTACAACTTCTAACAGAGTAGGAAACGAGTGTGGTTTGTATTCCTGTGTGTCTCTTTTCATTGTGTTCATAAAACGAATGTCTGCGCTGCAAATGATTGTAAAGACAGAATAGTTGCCACATTATCACCTCAGAAAAATTACAGAGAGCACGAGAGTGCAAACAATCAAATGCTTAATAGCATAATTATAGAGCTGGTGCAGAAAAACAAAACAAGCCAACAGGAAAAAAGTTCCATTTCCACATCAGCCTCCTTGTTTGTGATTTCACACAACAAAGTAAACTGTAAACTGGAGGGAAATATACTTAACCACACTGGATGTTTGCCAAATTTCCATCGGGCATTAGCAGCCAACTGGTGCAGGCTCATTAAAGAGCACAGAAACCTATAACCATTAAAAGGCCATTAGGCAGCATGTAATTTTGTGGAACTAAATGGCGGAGAGTAATCAAAAGCACATGAAGCCCAGCTGGGCGACTGGGCAAACTGTTTCGATTAGGGAGGAATCCATCATCTACAATGGCAGCTATTTGGGGGGTCAATTTTCCTGTGCACTCGTTTCTTTTCCTCTGTCACTTTCACTCTTTCTCTCTTTCTCTGTCTGAAGTTTTCATGTTCTTTGTCATTAGGATCATCACACGCTTCATGCTGCAGCCAGCGTTGAAGGCAAAACTGCATCAGGTTGTTTGTTTTGGTTGTTAGAATAAATCTTTTCTGTTTTTGCTCATGTGCACAAAAACAAAAACACACAAAATAAACTGCACAGATCCACTCAGAGAAACCTCCTTTACTTCAGGAGTTTCAGAACATGGTCCCGGGGTTAGCAAGAGTTAGGTCAGATTCTCCTGAGTGGTAAACTGTGTCCAAGAGGTTTATTATGTGTAAAACCTTGTTAGTTCAGTCAAGCCTCATATTTCTCTGGCCGTTCTGGTTTAGAAGGCCGTTGTGACTTTGATTAGTTAAAGTAGGAGGCAGACACGCCCTTCAGGGGTTAAATCAAGTGCATGTCACCTTGTTTCAATCATACCATGAGGAACATTCGTCTTCTGTTAGAGGTGGAACATCATTTAGGACAGACTGTAGAACATTATCAAAGGAAAGCTCACGGGTTATTTCTAGATTTTAAGGCTTTGCAGGATTTTGTTTATTTTGTCTCATTTCATATTTTGTATTAGTTTCTGGTCACTTCATACAGTCTGAGTTAATAAACTTTACTTTCAGACATTTTCAGAAATGCTTCTCATCTTAAAATCAATGTATTTACCTCCGATCCTGTTCACATTCTAGAATAAGTCAGTGGAATAAATAATAATCATCTCTCAACTTGGACTTAATTACAGTTATTGACATGTTGGCTGTGTTTGTTTTTCATAATCACACAGATAAAAGATAAAGTTTGGATGTAAAACACATGAAGCCAGTAACGTGTTCTTAAACCTCACAAAGATCATAAAAGCAGAAAAAAAACCTCAAACCTGAATCTGAATTTGTTATTAAATGGTTTGAAAACACAAACAATCTGCATTTTATTTACATTTTTTATCATTTGTAAAGATATTAGTGTTGTTAAACATGCCATCAGCGTTCCAGTGTCTTACTGCTGAAAGTAGAAATGAAACTAAACATCAGGTCAGAATTATAAACAGCTTCTGACATCTAACATGTAAATATATTCAAACCATTCAAGCACATTTCCAAGATACAAGCTTTTAATCTGAAAGAGTGCATGAAAATTCTGTAAGAATGCAGAATTGACTCCAGACTTTTTATGAGCTCATTCTGTGGAGGACAGATGTTACAAATCCAACTCAATTGACTTGATTTCATTTATTTAAAAGAGTCACTGACTTGAAGCCAAGACTTCAATATGCAGACCAGTTAATCTGGGAAATGAAGGAGAGAAAGTGAGTCTTCGCCTCATAAAGGTGCTCCGAGCCTTTTTAAAAAGAAGGACAACACAATTAATTATGGGTAAGTAACTACAAAAAACTTTTAGTTTTATTCAGATTTTTTTCAAACATTGTTTGGAAAGTATTTTATTTTACATCTTAAAGTGTTTGCATCTAATTACTGTGCAGTGGTGAAATGTGTAATTTAAATGAACATACAGGAGGTTTTGTTGTGTAACTACATCATGCTATAACACGTGTTTTTACCAGGATCTCATCTATAAACAGGGATGGAGATTTGCTGAGGCTGCAGGATAAAATCAAATGATGCAACGTCTCATAACTCTCTGATGAAAAGGCACGCTGCTCCCACAGCTGAGCAACTCAACTAATTATTTCAAATGTTTTACAGGTAACAAATAGGAGGGAGTGAAGTAGTCACAGTTATTATTCAGAGCTCATTATGTTCCTGGTGTTGAGGCGATTTGGTACTTCTGTCTATTTGAAGTTGGAACGTAGTGAGTTTCATCAAATCTGAGCAGGAAAACAGAAAACCTTCATAAAGGTGGAAAAGTTGAAGGTAAACCAAGGTGAGGTTAGTGTGTGTGTGTGTGTGTGTGTGTGTGTGTGTGTGTGTGTGTGTGTGTGTGTGTGTGTGTGTGTGTGTGTGTGAGTATCTCAGAACAAGTTATCTAAAAACACACTGCAGTATGAAACACTAAGAACTGAATCACGTCTGCATAAATCATGAACAACCAGCGAAATAATAAAGTCAGTATTTAGGTTTTCCTTCTCAGACAACAAGAAACTCCTCTGTTGTTTGTAAATATGAGTTGAATCTATCTAAAGGTTTCAGTTTAATGTTCAACTCTGAGTGAGTTTCATATCCTAACTTCACCTTCTTGGATCACCTTTACCTTTGTAACGAGCTCCTGGGTTAACGAGTTCCTGGACTCACGAGCTCCTGGACTAACGAGCTCCTGGACTAACGAGCTCCTGGGTTAACGAGTTCCTGGACTAACGAGCTCCTGGACTAACAAGCTCCTGGGTTAACGAGTTCCTGGACTAACAAGCTCCTGGACTAACAAGCTCCTGGGTTAACGAGTTCCTCGGTTAACGAGTTCCTGGACCAACGAGCTCCTGGACTAACGAGCTCCTGGACTAACGAGCTCCTGGACTAACGAGCTCTCTCCACTGGATTGAATCTCTTCCTTTTTCTTCTGTTTCTCTCCTTTACCTGGTTGTTGAAGGTGAGTCTTGGGACTTTCTGCTGTGAGCCACGCCTACTGGAGGAAGCTGCTGAGGCTCTGCAATGATCACACCTGGGAACAATCAGCTGATTACTCACCTGTAACAGTGGTGAGTTTGGTGAGTTTGAAAGGATTATCACATAATAATATAAACTAACTCTGTAAAACTAGCTCCTGTCTGACTCGTGTGATCCAGCTGTTGTTATTTACATGCAGCTCGGCTTCTACAGCATCAGTTTAAAACATTCTCCAAACTTTCTAAATCTCGATAACTCAGGTAAGGTCTGATGTCATCAATCTAAAACCAGTCCAATTCAAAGTGACCACACCTGTTCTCATCACTCCTGTTTATATAAATGGAATTATAGTTTTGTTTGTAAAATGTTTCCTAAATGCTCAAATCACCTGTTTCTTCTTTGTATTATCACAATGACTGACTTACTGAGTATTTATTAAACTGTTTTGGGGACTTTTTTTTGTTCTCACACACTCCTGACTCCTCCTGAGTTCTTCTGGTTTCTTTGTATGGAAGTTATTTTTGTTTGTGTTCATACATCATACATGATGTTACTTCAGTCATGTCCAGGATTCTCTAGTTTCTACTAGTAGTAGATAGTAGTAGTACTTCTCTTGTACTCAGTTTGGTGTCCATCGTGGTCCATAGTTGTCTTCAGCTTCTCACTTCACTCTCTCTACCTCAGCTGAGACTGTTTTGGTGAGTGATCAGCCTCCCAGCAGGTTTAACATCTTGATTGTTGTTCTGTTTTATTTTCATTAACAATGTAACAGCTGGTTGAGCTGGAAGCATATTTAACCTTCATACTTACTAAAATATGACATCATGTAATTTAAAACTTCCAAATATACCAATAAAAACAGGAGACTTCAACAGTTTATGTCTAATAACTAAATGTATATATTAATATTCAGTCACTCAGAGGTTACAAGCTGAAGCCTTGTTGTTGATGTTCAATCAGAGAAGTGTCGTGTTCCACAGGTGAATTAAACTCTGCTCATATTTCACCTCAGACCAGTGGAACAGCACCCCCCCCCCCCCCCCCCCCCCCCCCCCCCCCCCCCCCCCCCCCCCCCCCCCCTCCATCATCCACCCCTCACCTCTTCAACAATGTCTAAATGGTGTGTCCCTTGGCTGTGTCAGGCACTAGACTGATTTACAGGGATGAAACAGGGAGTTAAGATGTTTGTCGATGAACTACAGCTATGCTATGCTCTCAGCGCTGTCGTCACTCTACTGTAATAGTATTTTACAGCTGCCAGACAAAATCTACCTCTGCATCTAGTACTGAGTCTGACACTTTCCGGAGCCCAAGCCAAATTCAGAACAAAGCCAACAAAGTCCTGCTGTCCCAGACAACCACAGACAGTCAGTTCAGACATCACTCACAGTACAAGGAGAATAATCCCTCAACCTTCTAGAAACGTTCATATTATAACGACTTTTCATTTTTAACTGTTGGGTGAATTAATCATGTGATACACACACACACAGTGGATCATATCTGGAGTATGTAACACAGTAACCTGATATGTAGACTTTCCCCCTCGGTTGGTGGAGGTCCTTCCCCCTAAAGTCCAACCTTGATTTCAACCCCATGCTTCACTCAGGACAGGAGGACGGACTGAGTGGAGACATTACTGGAGAGACTGAGGAGGGCGTAAAAGGGAAGAAAAGGAAAAAAAGAAGGTGTGTGGGTGGAAGAGTAGCAGATGGGAGGACTGGAGATGGAGGGAGATATATACTGTATGTGGGATGGGGAACACATCATACTGGGACTCCCATGAGCAGAACAGGATGTCTTTATTCAAAGTGGATTTTTAATACACAAACATGTACATGACATTCTGTTCAGCTAACTGAAGTAAACATGCTCAGACATAGAGTAATCTGTATATGTGATCATATTGATAGATTTAACTATGATTGGAACTAATGTAGATCACTGAAGAACACTCAGATGGGGACAGAGGGTCAGATTTGTCTTTGAGGAAGAGACATTAAATAGACAAGTAGCAAAGACATGAAATAGGATGAAATATTCACCCTCATCATTTAGTCTGAAACAACAGAGTTATAAGTGTTTTTATTTCTACCACATTGACAGTGTGGCAGAACTTTATTGGGTCAAAGCTGTTTGTGAAGAATTGATCTGTAAATTATATATTTAGATTTAATTGATGATAAAAAACAAAAACACATAAAATGTCTAAATGCTTCAAGTCAGACTAAATAAATATCTTTTATATTTCAAAAGGCCTCCAAGCTGCTTAGTGATGACTGTTTATATTTATCTCCTCAGAAAGGAGAAGGTGCAGAAAGCTGAGACGATCAGGGGTAATGATACCTCTCACCCATCCTCTCACCCATCCTCTCACCCATCGTCTCACCCATCGTCTCACCCATCCTCTCACCCATCCTCTCACCCATAGTCTCATACCCATCCTCTCACCCATCCTCTCACCCATCCTCTCACCCATCCTCTCACCCATCCTCTCACCCATAGTCTCATACCCATCGTCTCACCCATCCTCTCACCCATCCTCTCACCCATCGTCTCACCCATCGTCTCACCCATCCTCTCACCCATCGTCTCACCCATCCTCTCACCCATCGTCTCACCCATAGTCTCATACCCATCCTCTCACCCATCCTCTCACCCATCCTCTCACCCATCCTCTCACCCCTCCTCTCACCCCTCCTCTCACCCACGTCTCACCCATCGTCTCACCCATCCTCTCACCCATCCTCTCACCCATAGTCTCATACCCATCCTCTCACCCATCCTCTCACCCATCCTCTCACCCATCCTCTCACCCATCGTCTCACCCATCGTCTCACCCATCGTCTCACCCATCCTCTCACCCATCGTCTCACACATCCTCTCACCCATCCTCTCACCCATCCTCTCACCCATCCTCTCACCCATAGTCTCATACCCATCGTCTCACCCATCGTCTCACCCATCGTCTCACCCATCGTCTCACCCATCGTCTCACCCATCCTCTCACCCATCCTCTCACCCATAGTCTCATACTCATCCTCTCACCCATCCTCTCACCCATCCTCTCACCCATCCTCTCACCCATAGTCTCATACCCATCGTCTCACCCATCGTCTCACCCCTCGTCTCACCCATCCTCTCACCCATCCTCTCACCCATCCTCTCACCCATCCTCTCACCCATCGTCTCACCCATCGTCTCACCCATCCTCTCACCCATCCTCTCACCCATAGTCTCATACCCATCCTCTCACCCATCCTCTCACCCATCCTCTCACCCATCCTCTCACCCATCGTCTCACCCATAGTCTCATACCCATCGTCTCACCCATCGTCTCACCCATCGTCTCACCCATCCTCTCACCCATCCTCTCACCCATCGTCTCACCCATCCTCTCACCCATCCTCTCACCCATCGTCTCACCCATCGTCTCACCCATCCTCTCACCCATCCTCTCACCCATAGTCTCATACCCATCCTCTCACCCATCCTCTCACCCATAGTCTCATACCCATCCTCTCACCCATCCTCTCACCCATCGTCTCACCCATCCTCTCACCCATCGTCTCACCCATCGTCTCACCCATCCTCTCACCCATCCTCTCACCCATCGTCTCACCCATCGTCTCATACCCATCGTCTCACCCATCGTCTCACCCATCGTCTCACCCATCCTCTCACCCATCCTCTCACCCATAGTCTCATACCCATCCTCTCACCCATCCTCTCACCCATCCTCTCACCCATCGTCTCACCCTTCCTCTCACCCATCGTCTCACCCATCCTCTCACCCATCGTCTCACCCATCCTCTCACCCATCGTCTCACCCATCCTCTCACCCATCGTCTCACCCTTCCTCTCACCCATCGTCTCACCCATAGTCTCATACCCATCCTCTCACCCATCCTCTCACCCATCCTCTCCCCCATCCTCTCCCCCATCGTCTCACCCATCGTCTCACCCATCGTCTCACCCATAGTCTCATACCCATCGTCTCACCCATCGTCTCACCCATCGTCTCACCCATCGTCTCACCCATCGTCTCACCCATCGTCTCACCCATCCTCTCACCCATCGTCTCACCCATCTTCTCACCCATCGTCTCACCCATCTTCTCACCCATCCTCTCACCCATAGTCTCATACCCATCCTCTCACCCATCCTCTCACCCATCGTCTCACCCAGCCTCTCACCCATCGTCTCACCCATCGTCTCACCCATCCTCTCACCCATCGTCTCACCCATCGTCTCATACACATCCTCTCACCCATCCTCTCACCCATCCTCTCACCCATCCTCTCACCCATCCTCTCACCCATCGTCTCACCCATCGTCTCACCCATCCTCTCACCCATAGTCTCATACCCATCGTCTCACCCATCGTCTCACCCCTCGTCTCACCCATCGTCTCACCCATCCTCTCACCCATAGTCTCATACCCATCCTCTCACCCATCGTCTCACCCATCCTCTCACCCATCCTCTCACCCATCGTCTCACCCATCGTCTCACCCATCCTCTCACCCATCCTCTCACCCATAGTCTCATACCCCTCCTCTCACCCATCCTCTCACCCATCCTCCCACCCATCCTCTCACCCATCCTCACACCCATCGTCTCACCCATCCTCTCACCCATAGTCTCATACCCATCCTCTCACCCATCCTCTCACCCATCGTCTCACCCATCCTCTCACCCATCCTCTCACCCATAGTCTCATACCCATCCTCTCACCCATCCTCTCACCCATCCTCTCACCCATCCTCTCACCCATCGTCTCACCCATCGTCTCACCCATCCTCTCACCCATAGTCTCATACCCATCCTCTCACCCATCCTCTCACCCATAGTCTCATACCCATCCTCTCACCCATCCTCTCACCCATCGTCTCACCCATCGTCTCACCCATCCTCTCACCCATAGTCTCATACCCATCCTCTCACCCATCCTCTCACCCATCGTCTCACCCATCCTCTCACCCATCCTCTCACCCATCGTCTCACCCATCGTCTCACCCATCCTCTCACCCATCCTCTCACCCATAGTCTCATACCCATCCTCTCACCCATCCTCTCACCCATCCTCTCACCCATCCTCTCACCCATCGTCTCACCCATCGTCTCACCCATCCTCTCACCCATCCTCTCACCCATAGTCTCATACCCATCCTCTCACCCATCCTCTCACCCATCCTCTCACCCATCCTCTCACCCATCGTCTCACCCATCGTCTCACCCATCCTCTCACCCATCCTCTCACCCATAGTCTCATACCCATCCTCTCACCCATCCTCTCACCCATCCTCTCACCCATCCTCTCACCCATCCTCTCACCCATCGTCTCACCCATCGTCTCACCCATCCTCTCACCCATCGTCTCACCCATCGTCTCACCCATCTCTCACCCATCCTCTCACCCATCCTCTCACCCATAGTCTCATACCCATCCTCTCACCCATCCTCTCACACATCGTCTCACCCATCCTCTCACACATCCTCTCACCCATCCTCTCACCCATCGTCTCACCCATCCTCTCACCCATCGTCTCACCCATCGTCTCACCCATCGTCTCACCCATCCTCTCACCCATCCTCTCACCCATAGTCTCATACCCATCCTCTCACCCATCCTCTCACCCATCCTCTCACCCATCCTCTCACCCATCGTCTCACCCATCGTCTCACCCATCCTCTCACCCATAGTCTCATACCCATCGTCTCACCCATCGTCTCACCCATCGTCTCACCCATCCTCTCACCCATCCTCTCACCCATCCTCTCACCCATCCTCTCACCCATCGTCTCACCCATAGTCTCATACCCATCGTCTCACCCATCGTCTCACCCATCCTCTCACCCATCCTCTCACCCATAGTCTCATACCCATCCTCTCACCCATCCTCTCACCCATCCTCTCACCCATCCTCTCACCCATCGTCTCACCCATCGTCTCACCCATCCTCTCACCCATCGTCTCACCCATCGTCTCACCCATCCTCTCACCCATCCTCTCACCCATAGTCTCATACCCATCCTCTCACCCATCCTCTCACCCATCCTCTCACCCATCCTCTCACCCATCCTCTCACCCATAGTCTCATACCCATCGTCTCACCCATCGTCTCACCCATCCTCTCACCCATAGTCTCATACCCATCCTCACCCATAGTCTCATACCCATCCTCTCACCCATCCTCTCACCCATCGTCTCACCCATCGTCTCACCCATCGTCTCACCCATCGTCTCACCCATCCTCTCACCCATCGTCTCACCCATCCTCTCACCCATCCTCTCACCCATCGTCTCACCCCTCCTCTCACCCATCCTCTCACCCATCGTCTCTCCCATCGTCTCACCCATCCTCTCACCCATAGTCTCATACCCATCGTCTCACCCATCGTCTCACCCATCTTCTCACCCATCGTCTCACCCCTCCTCTCACCCATCGTCTCACACCCATCCTCTCACCCATCCTCTCACCCATCGTCTCACCCCTCCTCTCACCCATCCTCTCACCCATAGTCTCATACCCATCCTCTCACCCATCCTCTCACCCATCCTCTCACCCATCCTCTCACCCATAGTCTCATACCCATCCTCTCACCCATCCTCTCACCCATAGTCTCACCCATCCTCTCACCCATCCTCTCACCCATCGTCTCACCCATCTCTCACCCATCCTCTCACCCATCGTCTCACACCCATCCTCTCACCCATCGTCTCACCCATCGTCTCACCCATCGTCTCACCCATCCTCTCACCCATCGTCTCACCCATCCTCTCACCCATCCTCTCACCCATCGTCTCACCCATAGTCTCATACCCATCGTCTCACCCATCGTCTCACCCATCGTCTCACCCATCCTCTCACCCATCCTCTCACCCAGCCTCTCACCCATCCTCTCACCCAGCCTCTCACCCATCGTCTCACCCATCGTCTCACCCATCCTCTCACCCATAGTCTCATACCCATCCTCTCACCCATCCTCTCACCCATCCTCTCACCCATAGTCTCATACCCATCCTCTCACCCATCCTCTCACCCATCGTCTCACCCATCCTCTCACCCATCGTCTCACCCATAGTCTCATACCCATCGTCTCACCCATCGTCTCACCCATCGTCTCACCCATCCTCTCACCCATCCTCTCACCCATCCTCTCACCCATCGTCTCACCCATCGTCTCACCCATCCTCTCACCCATCGTCTCACCCATCGTCTCACCCATCGTCTCACCCATCCTCTCACCCATCCTCTCACCCATAGTCTCATACCCATCCTCTCACCCATCGTCTCACCCATCGTCTCACCCATCCCTCACCCATCCTCTCACACCCACCCTCTCACCCATCCTCTCACCCATCGTCTCACCCATCCTCTCACCCATCCTCTCACCCATAGTCTCATACCCATCCTCTCACCCATCCTCTCACCCATCGTCTCACCCATCGTCTCACCCATCCTCTCACCCATCCTCTCACCCATCCTCACACCCATCGTCTCACCCATCCTCTCACCCATCCTCTCACCCATAGTCTCATACCCATCCTCTCACCCATCCTCTCACCCATAGTCTCATACCCATCCTCTCACCCATCCTCTCACCCATCCTCTCACCCATCCTCTCACCCATCCTCTCACCCATCGTCTCACCCATCGTCTCACCCATCGTCTCACCCATCGTCTCACCCATCGTCTCACCCATCGTCTCACCCATCCTCTCACCCATCCTCTCACCCATCGTCTCACCCATCGTCTCACCCATCCTCTCACCCATAGTCTCATACCCATCCTCTCACCCATCCTCTCACCCCTCCTCTCCCCCATCGTCTCACCCATCGTCTCACCCATCGTCTCACCCATCGTCTCACCCATCCTCTCACCCATCCTCTCACCCATCCTCTCACCCATCCTCTCACCCATCGTCTCACCCATCCTCTCACCCATAGTCTCATACCCATCCTCTCACCCATCCTCTCACCCATAGTCTCATACCCATCGTCTCACCCATCGTCTCACCCATCGTCTCACCCATCCTCTCACCCATCGTCTCACCCATCCTCTCACCCATCCTCTCACCCATCGTCTCGCCCATCGTCTCACCCATCCTCTCACCCATCCTCTCACCCATCCTCTCACCCATCCTCTCACCCATCCTCTCCCCCATCCTCTCACCCCTCCTCTCACCCATAGTCTCATACCCATCCTCTCACCCATCCTCTCACCCATCCTCTCACCCATCCTCTCACCCATCGTCTCACCCATCGTCTCACCCATCGTCTCACCCATCCTCTCACCCATCCTCTCACCCATCCTCTCACCCATCGTCTCACCCATCCTCTCACCCATCCTCTCACCCATAGTCTCATACCCCTCCTCTCACCCATCCTCTCACCCATCCTCTCACCCATCGTCTCACCCATCGTCTCACCCATCGTCTCACCCATAGTCTCATACCCATCCTCTCACCCATCCTCTCACCCATAGTCTCATACCCATCGTCTCACCCATCGTCTCACCCATCGTCTCACCCATCCTCTCACCCATCCTCTCACCCATCCTCTCACCCATAGTCTCATACCCATCCTCTCACCCATCCTCTCACCCATCCTCTCACCCATCCTCTCACCCCTCCTCTCCCCCCTCCTCTCACCCATCCTCTCACCCATCCTCTCACCCATCGTCTCACCCATCGTCTCACCCATCCTCTCACCCATAGTCTCATACCCATCCTCTCACCCATCCTCTCACCCATAGTCTCATACCCATCCTCTCACCCATCGTCTCACCCATCCTCTCACCCATCGTCTCACCCATCCTCTCACCCATCCTCTCACCCATCGTCTCACCCATCCTCTCACCCATCCTCTCACCCATCCTCTCACCCATCGTCTCACCCATCCTCTCACCCATCGTCTCACCCATCCTCTCACCCATTGTCTCACCTCACATACTAGGACACAAACACACTAGAGATGAGAAGCACCTGCTGCAGCTGCTGGCACGCAAGACAACACAAACACCTCATATATTACACACACACACACGTGCATGCACACACATACACGCACGCACACACATACATGCATGCACACACACACACAGACACGTGCACGCACATACACGCACGCATGCACATATGCATGCATGTACACACGCACTCACTATAACCACATGTCTAAACATATATCACAGCCTGTGGAAAATACATTTAAATAATAATAAATGAATAATAATAATAATAAATATTGCAGTTAGATGATGATTCTACTGGAAACACATGAAAAGATATCAGATCAATCAAGACTTTACAATCAGCCATCTTTGTTTTCTAACATTTGTTTATCTCATAATCCTCCTGTTGTGTAACTAACCCTAACCCTCTTACTTGATAATAAAACTGAATCTGGAGTTCTTACAGAAATCATCAGGTGAAATACAGAACGACATCGCAGCTGTCTCGTCTTACTAGTTTCATCTTTTAGTTAAAATGTAACCTTTTTGTCCCAGTCGTGTTATTATTAACTTTTTATATGTGTACATGAAACTTTAAGTGAAAATGTTTTTTAAATATAAAATAAAAAGGAAACTGCAGAATATTCTTAACTTTGTTTTATGTGTTTTTTATATATATACTGTATATATTATGTCACCTGACAGGACAGCCTATAAATTCTCATCTGGACAGAGAAAATTTTATTAAACTGTTTGAAAAAAAATTCAAGCAAATTGTTGTTGAGACCTGCGTTACAACGTTCTAACAAAATGATTTATGTTTTTACAGAAGCAATAATGTTACAGCTTCATCTTAAACTGTTGATTTATTTCTGTCCACCACTCCACAAACCACCATGACAGACCCACATAAGGGTTTAGATATAAGTCCAGATTCTGGGTTTAGTTAAGACGGTTCAGTTTGATTGTTGTTGTTTATCCATTTGTGGTTCATTATAAAATTAAATGTTAAAGCAGAAGTTAATTACCTGTCAGAAAAGCATTCAGGCTCTGCAGCACCGAGCCGTTCAGTCAGATGGAGGTTATTACCGCTGTCAAACCTCCTTCTGAAACACTTTGAAAACAAAAATAGCGACTAAAATCAAAAGTGTATTTTTGCTCATTTTAAGCTTCAGAAAATTCAAACAAGAAACAATCGGCTCAGAAAGCTGATATTTTCTGAATCAAGTGTTTATGACGAACATCTGTGTGATCAAAAGAGATTTCTACCTTCTAATCTGTGAGTTTTAGAACTGCACTCAGAGGATGAGCTGACGTGTGGAGTAGCAGCTCATGTGCTCAGTGCACCAATATAAATGGAGTTTTTAACTGTTTCTGACTCCAGTCTGTGGGCTGGACTTGAGTAAATTCAATTAGGAGGACAGAGGAAACAGTGAAGGATTGTCTGAGGAAAAGAAGTACGACTTAGCAGATGATGACTGTGGTAGTGTGTTACTGTGTATAATCCTACTAGATGGTTCAGTATCTACATTCCTGTGTGGGAGAAAACCAACGTGCACTTTGAGTTTGGAGGAACAAAACATGTCATATTGCATTTACAGCGACTGTTATTGTATTATATGTACCCCCCCTGAAGATGGAGCTCTGGCTGGTGTAAAAAGTATCTGCAGATTGAAATCAGACCCGGTTCTCTGGTCAGACTTGGAACCAAAACAAAGACAACAGCAGAGCAGAGAAACCAGCGTTCTGAGTTTATATGACTGTTTGAGTTTCACTCTTTGTTTTACAGTCAAAATAATGTATCAGGATAAAAAGAGAAATATATGGTGCACCATGTGTGTTGTTGAGCTCAGACAGGGTTTTATTCTGTTTGGTATTGGAGGTCATTTTAAATGTTTGGCTAATGACATTATGTTTAATATATTACCTGTGAAATAATGAATATGGGTATAAAGTTATGAAAACTCAACCATAATTTATAGGAACCACGAGAGGCGGTTGAAAAATGAACTTTATAAAATCTTCCTTTTGTGATGTTGAATATGTCTTAATGTTTTCATTGTAAGTGTGTCACTGGTTGTTTCTGAACAGAAAGAAGAAGCACTCAGTTCCAAATACAAACACTATCTGTCTTAAAAACACTCCAAAGGAAACTATAAGACAACTTCATAGTTGCACTTTCTAAAAAAATCCCATTCAAAACTAAATAAAAGTAAATCTTCACTAAAACAACTACAGAAACTTTTTCAAATGATATAAAACTGTTTTTTTTTTCCTAAATGTAACTGAGACTGTTTAAACCTGTCGACACAAAGAATCAGATGAACAAATGAAAATATTAAAACTAAATTAGTTTCTCTGTATTCATGTCAGACGTTCTGTAAACTCTTCTGATCCGTGTTCACATTCTTACTACGTTATTCCACATTTTGACTTTGGCCTGTAAATAACTGCTTATAGTGAAAGTAATTGTTCAGGTAATGATTAAAACTTAATGTCTTGTGAAGATGGAAACATGAGTGGGTTTAGTGCTGATGATGGACTGGTGGGGTCCCAGCTGGAGAGGGTCAGTCCTTCTGGTCTCTGCTCAGATCATCATGTGATCATCAGAGGAACTTTCCCAAACTCAGCATTTATAAATGTACTGACATCACTAGTGTAAGAGATTAACATCACAGTAGGTTAATATTTGGTAAATCAAAATAAGAGTCAAAATAAGGACAATTTAACATTCTTCTCTATTAAAATAAAAAAGAAGAGAACAAAAGCAACATGTGAGTTCTAATTCAAATAAATAACAGTAAGTTAAAACAGAGAAATGTTATAAAACTAAAGAAAATAGACAATAAATGGATGAACTGGACGTCTTCACCCTGAGAACACATTCCCAATGACTTTTACAGCTATCGTCTACACACCAACACGTTCTATATCCAGTTTAATCTGATTTATAGTGGTCAAGCTGCCCATAAACAAAGAATGAACTTCAGATTGATGATGTAACAACTAACGGTCCATTGCTGCTTGATCACATGCACACAGTGTTAGACTGGTGAGCTGGTACCAAACATGCTTTTATAAAACTGGATGAAAGTAGAAACTGATCAAAGACCCTGGAAGGTGCTCATGATGAGATGGAACAGTAAATGTTTATCTGTTTAACGTGCACAAGCGCACACAGAACGTCACTGTGAACACATGATGATTCTTTATTTAAGAGCAGGTGATGATCAGCTGATCATGATGTCTTCTTTAAGACATCATGATCAGCTGATCATGATGTCTTCTTCTTTAAGACATCCCTCAGCCTTCACAGAACCAAGAGAACACTTGATTCAGACAAACTGCTTTGGGTTTGCATGTTGATATAAACAGTCTGGACTCTGTTAGTGCTCCTTCTGTTCAGAACCTGTATAAAGTAAATATCTTGCTATAGTCAAGCAGTGTGACTGTTTTAGAATTACACATGTCCTTTATGTTAGAACAGCTTCAGCAGACTTCCGTCTCCCAGGTAACAGCCCATATATATAATGGTATATAATCTCTCCAGCCCACAGCTCTTTCCAGAGGGTCTAGAACTCTATCCCAAACTACCTCAACCAGCTCCTCCCCCTCTCAATAGCTCCTCCCCCTGACCAGCACACCCCAGAGGAAGATCATTTCTGCTGATTATATTCATGATCTGATTCTTTTGGTCTTTACCCACAGCTCATGACCACAGGTGAGTGTAGGAACATTTACCTCCTGAACATAAACATTACAACTTCTCCTTAAACTAGAATTTACTTTAGAAACATTAATGACAGAAACATGGAGGTACTTATTATATTAGACCTCTGTTGGTGGTTTATCAGTATTTGAACTAAATACTTTGATTTATATCAGTTTCTTCAATTTTTTCTTTTAAAGTTAGTTTCAATATTTTGTGACAATCTCTTATTCATCAGAACACATCAGATTTTAATATTACGTTACTGTTTCAGCCTAAACATGAATGAATCAGCTGACCTTTTCAGACATGATGCAGCTGTATACAAACACACACACCTGGTGTACCTGGTGGTTCATACATGCTCAGGATGGGTTCCCAGGCTGCACTTCAGATGACCGTGTCTTTCCTTCACTGTGTCTGTTTCACATTTAACATGGAATCCCCCTCCTCCCCATCACACACACACATGTAAATGCTTACTCTGACATTGCTTGTTTCACATTACAAACACACGTGTGTGTGTGCACATACAACATGTACATTCATCTGGCGTTAACTGACAAGCATGCAGAAAGACACACATACACAATGACTCTGTCTGTTTGACATTAAAGTCGAATCCCTCGGCACCAGAAGGCAGTTGTTTATGTAGATATAAACTACTGCTATAATTACCCCATATGTAGTCCTCCAAAAACAATGACACTCTCTGATGAATATTTAACGATTGAACGTGCACATATGCATAATAATGATATATGCACTTAACATCAAACACTGCTTGATTAGAGTTTATCTAAAGTAAGTTGTATGAATCTGCCCCCCCCCCACAGATTTTATAAACAAATTTTGCCATTTCTCATAATGAAATTTATATTTTATATATGCAGGAAATAAGCTAGAAAAAGCTAGAATTCCCAAATTGAGAACAGAAGATAGATTAGTAAAAAAATGTGCCCAATTTCTCTTTTTTGTATTAAAATCCATAAACATTTCTCAATTGTTTACTGCTGTGTTTATACGTTTGTGTCTAATGATGTCATGCTGCAAACTGAAGCAACAAATATATCTGCAGGAAGCGTTTTAGTTAGTGCAACTAAAGTCCTTTAAAAACAAGTAAAATTAGTGTTTATGAATCTGAGGCTGGAAAAGCATAAAACAAGTGCAACCATCATCAGTGTAAGTCCTGCTAGTTCCAGTAACAGGAACATTAAAAACTGGACCTACATTTGTAGTTTTATTATATAAAAGCATGAAGCCTGTGGACGTGTTTCCCCAGCATGGAGGAGTGAAACATGGTGAACGAGGGCATCTTAACAAGGGTGAAACCAAAGTCACTGGGAGGGATATTTAGGAAGGCTTTGGCGAGCCGCTGGCTCCATCATTAGTTAGCATCAAAGAAGCAGATGACAGCTTCCTGTGAGGAGGCAGGAGAGGGAAGAAGATGGATTTCACTCAGACATGGTGCGAGTAAAGATCCCCACGATTACACAGATGCATTCTTGCATAACTGTCACATATATCATAAGGCTAATAATACACACAACAGATTTTGTACAATAATAAGTCAACATGTTATTAGCTTAGCCAGTTTTTGTTGGAAATAATAAAAATCATCTGTAAAATCTTACAACATGTCAAAGATGACTTTAATGAGGAAAAATCGTCATTGTGAGAAACTCGTGAGAGGAAATTCACAAGAGTGCCAATAAACATGAACACTTTGCAAACTCTGTCACTTTCAATGGAAGATGAAAATGTATCTGCCATGTTGTCATGTTAGCTACATCCATGTTCTGTCTGCTGTTTGGACCATAAAGACACACGATATACAAGCGTTTGTTGGAATCTGCTGCAGGAATATTATCACACTTCAAACTTAGAGTTGCTCGGCAACTCAGACACTTTTACACTAATTAGAGCAAATAAAGAGAAAATAAACTCCCTCCTTTATGTGATGAGTGACGGAGAGGGGTCAGGAGAAGTATGCAACTAGATTCATCATTAATCATATGTGGGAAATACACAACTATGTAAGTTCAGCATGCAAGATGTGGATACAGACTATAGACTATACTTTCACCTCATTTGAACCACATGAATCCATTTATCCACCAATATAACAGTAAATAACTAAACCAATAATCAATATAACAGCAAATAACTAAACCAATAATCAATATAACAGCAAATAACTAAACCAATAATCAATATAACAGCAAATAACTAAACCAATAATCAATATAACAGTAAATAACTAAACCAATAATCAATATAACAGCAAATAACTAAACCAATAATCAATATAACAGTAAATAACTAAACCAATAATCAATATAACAGTAAATAACTAAACCAATAATCAATATAACAGCAAATAACTAAACCAATAATCAATATAACAGTAAATAACTAAACCAATAATCAATATAACAGTAAATAACTAAACCAATAATCAATATAACAGCAAATAACTAAACCAATAATCAATATAACAGTAAATAACTAAACCAATAATCAATATAACAGTAAATAACTAAACCAATAATCAATATAACAGTAAATAACTAAACCAATAATCAATATAACAGCAAATAACTAAACCAATAATCAATATAACAGTAAATAACTAAACCAATAATCAATATAACAGCAAATAACTAAACCAATAATCGATATAACAGTAAATAACTAAACCAATAATCGATATAACAGCAAATAACTAAACCAATAATCAATATAACAGTAAATAACTAAACCAATAATCAATATAACAGTAAATAACTAAACCAATAATCAATATAACAGTAAATAACTAAACCAATAATCAATATAACAGTAAATAACTAAATCAATAATCAATATAACAGTAAATAACTAAACCAATAATCAATATAACAGTAAATAACTAAACCAATAATCAATATAACAGCAAATAACTAAATCAATAATCAATATAACCGAAGTCCATATGAAACAGATTCTTGAGATTATCTGAATTAATAAAAGTTACACTGACTCCTGTCAGTGTTTAAATATGTTTCTGTTGTTGTTGTTTCTGTTGTTGTTGTTTCTGTTGTTGTTGCTGTTGTTGTTGTTGTTGTTGTTTTCATTTCTGTTTCTGTTGTTGTTGTTTCTGTTTTTGTTGCTGTTGTTGTTGTTGTTGTTTTCGTTTCTGTTTCTGTTGTTGTTGTTTCTGTTTTTGTTGCTGTTGTTGTTGTTGTTTCTGTTGTTGTTTTTGTTTCTGTTGTTTTCGTTTCTGTTTCTGTTGTTGTTGTTTCTGTTGCTGTTGTTGTTTCTGTTGTTTTCGTTTCTGTTTCTGTTGTTGTTGTTTCTGTTGTTGTTGTTTCTGTTTTTGTTGCTGTTGTTGTTGTTGTTTCTGTTGTTGTTTTTGTTTCTGTTGTTGTTTTTGTTTCTGTTGTCGCTGTTGTTGTTGTTGTTTCTGGTGTTGTTGTTGTTGTTGTTGTTTCTGGTGTTGTTGTTGCTGTTGTTGTTGTTGTTTCTGGTGTTGTTGTTGTTTCTGTTGTTGTTGCTCTTGCATGCAAAATGCATGAATCACCTATAATTGTCCTGTCAAGATTGAATTTTGATCATCTCGATCAGGATTGTTTTTTCAGATGTTTTATTGATGTTCAGCAGGAGAAACAATCTTTTCAACTTGTTTTTAAAAGAATGTGAAATCACATCAGATTTATTTGTATTTACAATCAGACATTCAAACTTGTGCACTGAAACAGACTTCCTCACACACCTGTGCAGGTATAGAATCACTCCAGTTACATGTTGTTGTTTTTTATCTCTCTCTCCTTCGGTTCAGTCCAGAAGATGGAAGTGATACAGAAAAGAAAGAGAAGATGAGAAGATGAGACTGGAGCCTGAAGCTAATGTGAGTTGGTTTCAAAAAGCGAGTCATCTAAACTCCCGAACACCGTCTTTTCTTTTAGAAAAGTTAATCCCCTTCCCTCTCCCTGCAGATATGATCCCCTGGTCTACAGGAAACCACCAGCATGAAAAGAAGCAGGTGTACGTCTGGGGAGCGATTAGATTCCACAAAACAGAGATGAGCTTCTTTTTTCAAGGTCCAGCAGAGATATCTTTCCTAACACGGGTTCAGCCTCTTGTTGTACCTCTCATGTGTATGTCAGGGTGAAATGTGAGTATCTATCTCTGCACATATGCCTGTTAAAGTCTATTCATGGTGCATTTTTCAGTCTGTAAAGGAAAGTAGGCTGCAGCATTGAGTCATTCTCACATGAGCTGTTGGATTATCTGTTTGATTCTGGCTCACGACACGTTTGAGCCTAAATGTTTTCATAAATTTGACTCAGAAGAATTGAAAATTTGTCAAAGTACTGCATTCTTTATTATTTAATAGTGTCTCTGTTTCTTCCATGTTTAGAGTTATCATTTTGATATTTTTAGAATGATCAGATATACATTTTTGTAAATTCTTCCGTTTAACAGAAGTTTGAATTTAGAAAAAAAAAAAAGATTTTTAAGATTGTTTATGATCATTTTTTCAACAACGGCGTTATTAGTTATGGCAGATAGAAGTCAAATGTAATTACAGTCATATTACTACTTCTAACATGATTATTGTCCAAATAAATAATAATCCACACTGTGTCATCAAAGGAGTCATAACCTGTTAATACCATGGATGCACTTTATTAGTTCTACAGGACTTAGATAAATAAATAGAAAAACAAACTTTTATAGCCCTTTTTTATAAACACATTATTGTCTCGCGAGACATTTTGCTAGATTTTGGGTGTAACGCACGGTCAATATAATAATGCAAATCTGGTGCGAGTTGATTGGTGGCAGGAAGAAGGGGTGTGGTCACCTAGGCTGTATTTCCAACATGGCGCTCGCCATCCCACAATGATATACAATATTAAAACTTTGGTCTTAGGGTCAGTTGTTTTGGATGCTGTAGTAGGAGGCTGACAGGAACACTTGGAGATTGTCTTAGAACATCTGCAGGTCGGCCAGTTTGACATCAAGACGGGAGAGAATTAAAGCTTTGTGTTTCAGTGCACGTGCACGTGCACTAGGGGTGAACTAACGGTCCACTTTTAAATATTTGCATTTGTTGCTTCAGTTCATTAGAAGACTTTGTTGTTATTTTCTTCATGCTGATGCTGTTTACTTTTATTCAAGTGTTTCAAACTTCACATTTTTATCTATACAGGTGTGTGTATGTGTGTGTGTCCTGCGCGTGTGCGTGAGTGTGTGCATGTGTGTGAGCGTGTGCTGTTAAGCAGCTGTGAGAGGTCTTTGGGTGGTCTCACACCCTCATCCATAAATCCTTAACCCTCTCAGCTGATCTGTGTGTGTGTGTGTGTGTGTGTGTGTGTGTGTGTGTGTGTTTGTGTGTGTGTGTGTGTGTGTGTGTGTGTGTGTGTGGGGGGGGGGG
>SSNP01000006.1:5409400-5441858 GCA_006937955.1 Pachypanchax playfairii | reverse complement strand
TGTGTGTGTGTGTGTGTGTGTGTGTGAAGCATCACCTAACACCAGATGAATATGGACATATAAACTTGTTTTTTATGAAAGTTTCCAGATTCTTATATCAGTTGTGTCTGTAGTTAAATTCTGGATATTTAATCAGTGAAATATGAATCATGTGTGTTGTTTTCTTTCTAGTTTGTTATTTGTGATAAACATTCACAGACGTCCAACATCCATTATGATTATATTGTGTTTTGTGTCACTTTTGCATCAGTTAACTGTTTCTAATCTTTCTGCAGAACTGAAAGTGAACTGAAGAACTAAATCCACTTTGTTGTTTTTATTTTTTTACACTGGAGTCTTTGATGCATTTTGCTTCTTGACCTCCAGAGGTAGAACAACAGGAACAGAAGATGTTGATGGTTCTGCCATGACTGAAACACCTCCTCAGTGTTTTACAGAGAACTAGAACAACGTGGAGAAGCAGACGGGGGTGACTGACCAACTTTTTGAAAATTAGAGACTGTATTTCTAGTATCTGAGGATCCCACATCAGCCTCCTCAGGAGACGTTCCTCTGGGAGGTTAGAACAGAAGCTCTGTGGAACCTTGTATTCTGGAGGAAGAGCATGGCTCCTGCCTGGCTGGTGGAACAGATCTTTGAGTTACTGAGGGACTCATGGGAGTCTGGTCCTCTGGTCCACAATTAGATTTGGATTATGAATTTTATTTCATGGAGAGTTGAAAAACAGTTTTCTGTATATTTTGGTGGCATTTCATGATGATTGTTAGTTTTGTAGTTGTGCAGAAACCAGAGTTTGTTTGGAGATGACACGTCTTTAACAACATAAACAATAGAACACTTAACAGTTATACTGTCATGTTGGTATTTCTCTGCAGCTGACTCATGGATACAGTCATATAAGCTCTGCAAACATCTTTTACAATGAATTTAACACACGTGTTTCCACCAGGTGTCTGACAGAGAAAAACAGAAAAGGCCCAAATCTGCAGAGTCTTTGCAGCAGCTCGCTGCATGTTCACTCAACTCAAACAGGTCACACAGTAAAAACAAGAACTCTTTGACTTACCATTATTCTTATTTCTCATGTCTGACATCAGTTGTTTTGACTTCACCAGAAATCAAATGGAACCATATTCATGGCAGGCGGCTAAAGTTAACGCTTCATCCTCAGAACCGATTCAAAACATGGCTCTTTACCCAGGCTTCTACTTCACTGCTGAGTATTATCAAATTCCCAGCAACACTTTCCTCAATGCTCAAAATGCAAAGTGAGATTGGAAGTAATATGCTCAGCCGTGGATGAGAGATCATTTAGATACAATGTAAAAGGCTGGAAAAGCACAGGGGACGCTAAAAAAGCCTCAGATTGTATAACTTAATCATGCATGAAAGAAAGTAATATAGAAACATTCAGGGCCAATTCAAAAACACTGAACATTTTTCACCTCCTGCTCACCCTGTCCAACTTCTGAGCCCCACTGGCAGGAGCAGTACTGCTCAAAAGCCAAGTTTTTATGAGCTTTGGCCTTTTGTGTTGATGATTGAATCCCTTTATTACAAAATGAAGTTTATGATAACCACTGGTTAGCATTAGTGTGCTAAAACCAAATGAACAATCCACAATATGCACGCTGCTTCATTATTCTGAAGCAATGGGATATGAACATTATTTTGACTTATATCTATCACAAGACTCCATGAAATCACAATGAAAGGAGGAATAACGTGCATCATTCCTTCAGCTTGTTTTTAAAAGCCAACTCAGGAAACAGCTGTTCTTCATTCTGCTGGGCTGTGCTGGGGAACTGCATCAAATCTTACTGTTTTCAGCCCAAATAGCTTACGCACAATTACTCTGCTGAGGATCTGTGTGCGTTGGCACGTTGCTGTAGTTCTCTCTTTGTTTTTTTAATAATTAGCATGTGTTTTGATGAGGAGGTTATGTGTGTGGGGGGAGAGCAAAGCTTTTCAAGGCTACTTAATCTAGTCTGTCTCCCGCTGCTTAACTCGTCCATCCTGCTGCAAGTCCAGAGCTTGTATGAAGAGTTCAGGTGTGTGACAGTGTTCAACAGTGACACGATTTTTACATCATTTTTCTTCTTGAGCTAATTGTTGGTTGGTTTTCAAACCAAAGCATTGACATAACTGATCACTAACATTGATATAATAATAATCTAATAAGATATTTATATTTTAATCAATTTCTATTCAGTAAAACAAAATGTAAATTATGTTCTACATGATGATGCATACAAGTGGTGCATTTATACATAATGTGTTCACTGTTGTATCTGTGTTTGACCAGGTCGATCTGCTCCGTGGGACTCAATCTCATTGATTTTCCACCTACTCAGTCTCTTTATTCACCTTGACCTCAGAGAGATCTCCTCACATAGCGTGTTAATTAAACCAAACTTCAGACCCGTGTTTGATAAAACATGCAAACACAGATAAAGACTGAGTCACAGGTCTGAAACAACAGCTGATGTTAGCTGCTTGATACGCTAATGTTTTAGATCTTACTGAAGTTTTAGTTTAGGAATGTAGATGAGTAACTCCTCCATGAAACAGCTGATATTTATCATGTTACACAGTTTCAAGTAAATGTTTGATTTGAGAAAACAGGAAACTTCTTTATGACAGACTTATCAAAACCTCTTCCATCAGACGCAAAGGATTCTCCAAATTACTATCTAATACTATTACTATCTAATATGAATACTATTACTATTACTATCTAATACTATTACTATCTAATATGAATACTATTACTATTACTATCTAATACGAATACTATTACTATTACTATCTAATACGAATACTATTACTATTACTATCTAATACTATTACTATTTACTCAAAACTAGATCAGCATTAATAATTCAAATGTCATGCTGTAAAATGAAAGCTTCAATACTTCCTTAAAAGTTTATAGTAAACTTTAAAATGTTTCAAAACTCCCAGCAGAAAATCATGTTTTATTTACCAACAGCTCTTTGAAAGATACAAATAATCTGGAGGGATTATTGTTATTATGTGATTTTATTCTCTCTTCTTTTGTTCTTTTGTTCTCTTTCTTGTGATTAATGTGAAAATCTAAAACTTATTGTTACATCATTAAAATCATAAAATTTCAGAATCTCAATAATTTAAAATCAAATTAAAGAAGCAAATCCAACATTTAAATAAAGATTCAAAATATATAATACAGTTTATTTTAAATATTTTGGCTAAGTGTACTACTACTACTACTACTACTACTACTACTAAAAAATCCTAATCACAATAATAATATGATCATCTGGGAGATATAGTTGAAAAGTCTATTTAAATATAAATAATAACCTAAACATGGTTAAAAAAAATAATAATAATTTTACCAAACTAAAAGTAATTGTAAAAACTAAATAAGATAAAGATGTTTATCATGAGACAAGAAACAAACCTCAGAGTTAAAGTCACATCAATTATTCCACCATCATCTCTTAAACCCCAAAATATTTAAAACTGCTAGTTAAGTCCTTTATTTCAGAGTTTTGTGTGCGTGAGTATTTATTCACTGCTAAATGACGCACACATGCACACAGACTTTGGCACTTTCCCACTGCTGTGCATGAGGCTGTGGGAACGGGGTCACACCTGCACAAGCTGGCAGTGGTGATAAACGATGTTGCTTTAAACTTTGGAGACCGTCGTTTTTGGGAGCCTCTGTTTATCCTCCATTGAAGTATAATGGGTGCCTTTGAAGGCTTGAGCATTTGGGACAGAGGCTGCCCTCTGTCTGTTGTTTGGAGAGGAGGAGAAACCAGCTCTGGGTTAGTTAATGACACATTCTGCTGTAATAGGACAGAGCGGCCCTCTGACATTAAGTCTGGAGTTTCTTACTCTGATCTGACCTGTGAGAAACTTCCCAGAGCAGATGAACCTCATTACATCAGTAAAGTTCTGCATCTCTACACTGTCTGTTTTTAATGCAGTTACAGAAACTGAAGTTCAAATTAACACGTGATGCTCGACTAATACTTGGAAATGGAAACGTAACTGGAAGCAGGACCACTCGGGCCCTTCAGTCATCAGTCAGCTGCTGTCATTTCATGCTGGTTTGGAGAAGTAGATCTTCTTACCACCTGTCTTATCAGATGAGGATGCATATCTGGGTGCTTTTAGGCCTGAAGCAATAAAGTGACACATGAATGACGGTCCGAAGTGCAGACGTGTAGAAGAAACTCTCACCAACTAAAACCTAAAATAATGTTCAAAAACTCACAAAAACATTGGATCAATCACAAACAGCTTTTGTTCATTTAATGTTTAAATTCTGCAGATCAGGTTACAGTGTGTAAAAGCTCATTTTCACCAGCACAGATACAGAAACATAGAAATAAATGAGTCCTGCTGTCGTCAGTCTGAGAATAAAGAAGTTCTGTATTACATCATGTGGAAGCTGTTGGATTTCTTTTCTTCTTCTCTTGTTGTTTAAATGGATTCTGGAGGTATCAACACAGACCTGTTATAAAACTCATACAGTCACTTTTCACTTGTTATGTTTTAATAACATCTCATGCAGATTTGTAGCTGTGGACCAAAAATGAAGCCACTTCTTTTAAATCAACTGTATATTTATGAACTAAGGATAAAACATGAGCCTATTTTATTTCTAAATACTTTGTTTAGATTAAAATGTACACACTCACGACAGGTTTGTAGGTCTTGACTTCTTTATATAGAAACCTTGTTAAAATTTGAACAGATCATAAGTTTTATTTCACAACAAAAGAAACATATTTGTTTCTTTTAAAAACTAAAAGAAACAACTTTCTCTTTGAGATGAAGCCTCGTCCCTCAGCTAAACAACGCTGGGCTGAACTAAAACAAATGGGTTTAAATAACAACATGCAGCAGCAATCTCCTCCCAGCACGGTGCATTGTGGTTGTCATTCATCACACCACCGCAGCATAACGCAGGACTTCCACAACAATTACTTCAGCCATTAAACTCCCGGTGTTGTTGTCGTTTTCTTGGGTGATAAGGGCGATTACTGGCCAAGCGAGGGCTAATCTTCTCTGATCTGCTCTGTGGTAAGAAGAAAAGCAAACCTCAGCTTGCCACTCAAGTCTGAGAGGAGGAGAGGACTGAACTGCTGTGTTTGACTGCCCCCTTCTGGCTGTTCAGGGAACTTTCTATCAACGTTTACTCAAAGTGGGCCGAGATCCCTCGCTGTTCAGGAAATATTACAAACCACTTTCTCAAGTTTTACAGAGACCAGAAATTTTATTTTTGGAGCAACAGAAATATACTCCTACTTTTGACTTTGGAAATAAAATTGTTGCTCAAAAATTTCCTGCTGGATTTTTTCCCTCATTGCTCAAGATGAGATACCAGAAATGTAAAGAAATGAGAGACTGCAGATTGTTTCAGACTTACTTTTCTAAACTATGTTTTAATCCTGGCTGAGGTTAAAACATGTTGATGAACATTTTTCAAGCTGTTAGATTTACAATATGACTGTGTTTTTGTGATTTTGTGGAACACAAACTTTTAAACTTCCATGTTGTCGTTTCTGTTATCCGTTCAGTTTCCTCTTATCTGGATATGTACAATTTATTTAAAATGTCCATCTTTTATTAGCTGTAATAATACTGAATAGAATGCAGATCATCCTGCAAATGATACAAATATTACACAACATATAATTCATCCAGTTCTCCAGCAGTCCGGTCAAGTACAGTATATAGACGCTCTTTGATTCTCTCAGGCTTCATCATTCACATCATCATAAAACCAGAGGCCCTTCATCACTTTACAGTACCCAACGCTACCGTTAGGCCCTCAGTCTTCCTCCCCACACAAGCCGTAAACCTCAGCTCTGAATACACGCGACAGAAGGGAAGAAAAGGTTATTGATGTGCCATAAACCCTTTTATTTTATCACAGCACAGAGGAAACTAGGTGTGTGGTGAAGAAAGCAGTCCACCTCATGCAGGAAGGCAGTTCGGGAGAAACAGCTGATTGTGTCTGCAAAGATTTTTATTTGTTATAAAAAAGAAACATTTCCAGGGATTAAAAGTGTGATTTTATTCAGATATGATGTGTGCTTAGTATTCTAAAAGACTTTCTTAATTGTTTTTTGTCTTAAAAATTAATTTTACACAAGTTAAAAAAAATACTTAAACTTCCACAAGAAAACTGTCAAATAGACTCAAACACATCAGAGACTGATAGTAGCTCCTGTTCAATATATTAAACACATTATATTTGAGTGTATTCATGTATTTTTAACCAAAGACAATGCAGAATTGATTTTCTACTAAATATATAAATGTAGCTTTTTACAGTTGGTAAAATAACAACATACAACAGATTCCTACAAACCAACCTGAGTCCAGCATTAGCTTCTATATGCAGAGGAAAGAGAAAGGTTGATTTTATATGAGACTGTTAGCTGCTCTCATCATCTTCCTCAATAAACAGCAAACATAAAGGGACCATGGACACAAACATCCACACACACATGCAGTTTATGTTGCATGTGACCACTGTGCACAACTACAAGAAGTTAACTTTCAATGACCTTACATGTCTGCACAAGAAGCCATTTTTTACACACACACACACACACACACACACACACACACACACACACACACACACACACACTCCTGAGGGTGATCATTTGTCATGTGGAGAGGAATCTTCAGTCATGCTCCTTACGATGAGGACTCAGACTTGAGGCATTCCTCTGGAAATTTATGTCCAAACAGCTGTGGTCTCATCCGCCTCTGTATGGAGCACCAAGAAAATACCGTCCCAGGAATTATGAGGGGAATCCAATTCATTATACACCTCCAATCATCTCCAAGTGTGCACACACACACACATGAACTATTTTCTGTGTGCCTTTGTACACCTCACAGCACGTGTAACAGTGAGCATGTGTGTGTTTGCAGCTGCCTAACTCCTCCTGTGTGTGTGTGTGTGTGCGCATGTGTGATTGTAACCATGTGCACGTGGACTTGTGTGCAATAGATCCAGAGATGGTTATGTGTTGTGCTCTTTGATGGCTGGACAGTTATCCTGAGGCTTTATGCATCGGAAGGTCATGGTTTAAAGTGGAAAAAGCCTGATTTCACATTACAACCATATGGACTCTTTACTACAAGGACAGCAGCAGAGGTAAAGAGCAGGCTGCTGTATGAGATGAGGTCTTCACATGGCAGCAACATCATTACAAGGGAAACAGACTAACAATCTCTGTTTGAGAATATTTGTTTCATTAAAGGATCATTAATCAGCGGAGCAGCTTTCTGTGTTCGTTAGAAAACCTAATAGTTGATTTAAGCTCCGACACATGACAGAGCAGCTTTTGTGTTTGTGTAGATGTTTTCTGTAGATTAAACACACAGGTGCTGGAATAGTAACGTAAATTATATAAACTCAATGAAGTGTGATGATGATGTGATGTGCTTAGTGATGAGGGTTCAAGGCCTCTCTGTGCATGTTTTCAGCATGGCGTCACTTTCTTACTGTTTATGGCCAAACCCTGCAGGCAGGAGAGTGCTGCAGAATAGGAGCTTTGTTTTCCTTTCTGTTAAACTTGCTCACATATTATTACTCCTATTATTTTTAAGATTCTGGAAAACATCCAGAAAACTATTTAAGGCTCATTTGGGCTTAAATAAAATCGAACAACCCACAGAAACTCATGACTGGGATCTAGGGCAAGAAAGGCGCAGAAAAAGTCATAATATTTAATTTATGCTGAACTTTGTGGGTTTTTTCTTCATTCTCCTGAAAACATCAACAAAAGTTTTATTTTGATGGGCTTTTCTTTCACAGGGCTCAATCAGATTCTTTTAATCTGAAGGGGTTAAACTATTTGGTTTACTGGTTACTTTCAATCTCATATATTCTGGTTTACTGAAAATGATGAAACATTTTGACTTTTAAAACATGAATGAGCCTAAATAATGAACCTGTTTACTCAGTATTTAATTGGATCATAACAGGTTGTGATGTTTCATTCTATGTGCTTCATCAGCTCACTGAGAGTCGGATGGATTTTGTGTGTCAGGCAGATTTGTTTTAAGAATAACATCTAATGTGTATAAATAATATGTTGCACTTGATGTATTAAGATGTAATCAGAGATGTCTCTGCTCAAAAATTAAAACACCAAATATTTTTCTGAACTAGAACTCAGTCAAAATCTAAACATTCTGTTTGTTTAATTTTTGGTTATGGTGGTGCAGTGGTTACCTTGCAGTGAGAAGGTTCTGGGTTTGAGTCCAGTCTGGAACCTTTCTGTGTGGAGTGCACATACTCTCCTCGTGCATGGTGGGTGTTCTGTAGGGACTCTGGCTTCATCACACAGGTAGCTCTTAATTGTCCCTAGGTGTGTGTGTGAGGGGTTGTTTGTCTCTATGTGTACCTGTGATGGACAGGTAACCTGTCCAGGTGTAGCCCCGCCTCTCACTCAGCGACGACTGGAGACACCAGTTCCATGTGACTCTGAGCAGGAACAAGCAGGTTTAGAATATTTATTTATTTATTTATATTTTTAAAGAGATCTTCACTTTGTTTTCTTTATAAACATATTAGCAAAGACACTTTTTAAAAGGAGACTCTGATGAATTCTTCCTGGTTCTAAAGTTCCTGGGTTTTTACATATTGTGGTTTTAGTTTTTCTGTAAAGATTCATTTAAAACACATCTGGTCATGTGCTCCAACCCCAGCAGGTTAATACAGTCTCTTTTTGTTCTTTTAGAGATGGAGAACTCTTTACAAAGGCTGTTTCTACCTTCATCTCACCTTCTGAGATCCTTTATTCTGTTGCATTTTGCTCCATGTAATATAAACTTCCTCTCCTCAAGCTATAGCTCATAAATAACATAAACAACCAGCAGACGGCTTCAACGCTTGTTTGTTTGTTCAGATTTGCTCACATGGTGACCTAATTCCTTTACAGCGAGCACATGTGTTGAAGAGGGAAAGCAAAGGCAAGAGCTGCAGAGAGGGAAGTCTGAGGATGGAAAAGTCCATATTTTTCCAATATGTACAGGATCGTTCATCAGGCGAAGTTTGACACACGTCTTTGAACCAAGTTAGAAACCATAACATTGTGGGGAAAGTTAGACTGGATTGAGACAAGATTTTGGGCTAAACAAATGTCATTGTTGGATGCTGGATGATGAGAAAAGGAGAGATGATGAAAAGATACATTCCTATGAATTGAACTCACTGACTCGCTGTTTCCTGGACTTGATTAGAGCAAAGCAGTGACTTGTGATACATTAAGATTAAGATCTCCTCTGTCCAGAGGGAATTAAAGTCAGGAACCTTCACAAGTGTCTTTATTAAACATGACACTGGTTTTTAGAAGGGGAAGTCTCATTACAGCCTGTTTATCCACTGAAGCCACAGTAAAAGGTCACCATGTGGGAAGGCTGAACTCTGACAATGTCCTGCTTGATTTAATTGGAACGTTTAGTTTGCAGAATAGATGAACCTCGAATCAAAAGACCACAGGTTAAAACAGTATCGTTCACAAGCTGAAGTGTCCTTCTGCCACAACAAATCCTCAGGATGCTCCAGGTCGCCGTGCTGCCGCTCGACACTGAAAGAGAAATGCATTTATCTGATTCTCCAGCAGCGTGCATGAGATTCCTCTGAGTACTCTGATTTCTACATGGAGAATCTGTATTCTGGTGTTGTAGTACCGCAGGGCATGGTGAGTCGAGGATGTTTCCATCCAGATTAACTGTTTCAGAATCAAAAAGCACCATCTTAATAACAGGCAAGTGTTAAACCATCATTGTGATGTACTACAAACAACTCAGGAGACAGTTGCTGGTAGGATTCCAGAATCATTTATATGTTTAACATTTATAAATACTGTTCATTAAAAATGTGTAAACTATTAAAAGGATTTTCCCGATTCTGATCAAAGATTCATTTGTGTAAACAACAAACACTGAGCTGGTAAATAAAGAGGAAAACATCTGAGTGATGCATCAATCTGCCTCAAACCCAAAAAACATTTTAATTCAATTCAACAGGCTTTTCAAACACGTCATGTCTGTAAAAAACTACATATGATTCATAGAATCACCTTCACGAGGGAGAGTTTCTAATACAGTCACGTTAATGGCTTCAGTCCAGATGATAATATAAATGTGTTTCCATTCAGAAATCTGTTTAACACAACCTGGATTTTATTTAACAACAAAAACCTTCCAGTGCAGGTTGCTGCAGACCGAACTTAAAGCTACAATCTCAACTGTAAGACACTCTGATTTAAATCCTGCTGCCAGTGTTTTTCACCTCGACCAGGAGAACAAACAGGAATGATATTTTATTCAACTTCAGTTCCGTTTTGAGCGTTTTGAATGTGACGCTTCACACGGCGTGTCTGCAGGTTTCCTGGATGCTGCGTTTTTTGATTCTTTGTCCTCTGGATTGTAGAGCGCGTTCCTGACAAAGCGTGAAGCAGCTCCTTTATCTAGACGTGCAGCTTTCTTCTTGTCAGTGATCTCTTTGACTTTGTTCATGTAAGTCCGGATTCGCTCCTGTTGATCACCAGATGTTCACACGGTAAGTAAACAATCCATCATGAATCCATAGAAAGAACACGTCAGTAAAAGGAAGCACATACCAGTTCCTGTTTGATGCCATGTTCTCTCGGGTTTATTCCTCGAGTCACCAAGTACACTACAAACCAAAACAAACAGCTGGTTTCACATGAGTCCTGTCTCGAGCTCTATGGGACAGACACTCCTGAAAAACTGATTTTATGCTTGTATCCCACCATGTTCTGATAAAACTATCCTTTAATAAACAGCATTAAAAATGTTATATCATTATAAAGATACATATGGTTTTAAAGAAAATATCTTACTCCAGAATAATGAGTTGAGTGTGTAAACAGACATCAGATCCAGCTTGGCCTGTTCCAGAGGATCCAGCTGTAGAATAATTAGGAAACACACATTTCTCTCCAGTTAACAGCAGATTTTCCATTTAAGTGACACAATCTAAAGAATGACAAGTTGACTGCACCTTCTCCAATAGCTCGTTTCTGGAAATGGACATCAGCTTCTCCAACATGGATCTGACAGAATTAACCGAGGAGTCGAAAGAAGTCAGCTGTTCGTCGATTTCATACGGGTAATCCTCGCCACCGGTCTCTGTCGCCATTTCACTGGAAAACAGTCCATGAAGACACGCTTTCAGGAATCAGAGCCGTGTGGCTCCAACATATTTTAGCTAATATAAACTCATTGGCGCCAACATGTTAAATAATGTTTTAGCTAAAGGACACGCGAATAGTAATGTTTCAAAACCCAAACATAATGAGAAGATAGCAAATTACATGCCACAGTTTTTATCTAAACCTACCTTTGATAAGATGTTACACGCGTTAACCATCTACATCAATAAAAAAAAAATCGACAGGATGTTGCGTTAAATCGAGAGCTGTGTGTTTCTACCGCCATCTACCGTTTGGAGGAACGTTCTTCTTCTTCTGTTTCTTTTGTTTGTTTTCCAACAACTTTATTGAGAGTACAAGTATACAACATAAGAACAGGTTGGTTAACCACATACATTAATATTTACAAAATTCAATTGTTTTGTGAGCCTTTTGTTAGAGGAATTTGATATTTTATGTGAAATTGAGGAAAATATGGTCTTTTATTGTTAAATTTACGTTTAAGAATATAGAATTTCACTAGAAGAATTAATACGTGTATTATAAGGAAAATCTTATCATGGTTTTAGAGGTTTTAAATAAGCAGAGTAACATTATCTCTTCTTCTTCGGCTGTGTCCAAATTCTTCTTCTTCATGTATCCTCTTTAAAAATCTAAGATGGACTTTATTATGTATTTGCTTGTTAGTGTAAACTGACTTGACTTGTAGTACAAGAGCAACAGAAACTGTACGGTTATTCTTCAAATTTTGACCATATTTTGATCATATATTAACACAAACTTTACGTTTAAGAGCTTGAAATTGTTTATCATCAAGGTAACGTTATTTTCTATTATAATTAGTCGTGAAATTATGCAAAAAACAAACATGCTTTGGAATAAATCTAGCATTAACAGTAGCGCCCTCTCGTTTCCATGGTAACCTTAACGTCAGCATGCCAAATGAGACCAGAACCGTTTAGTTTCGTGTTTGGACTGCACACGGTAAAGTGAAGGCTGGTGTCATGGACAACTGTGATTTGGAGAAGCTGTCGGTCCGTCCAGGGAAGCTCCATCCCGCCTTCTCTTCAGGACTTACCGAGTACAAGGTGACAGTGGAGAGCAGCGTGAGCAGAGTGACCCTGGACCTCTGCACCACTGACTCTGCAGCATCATACAGGATTGTGAGTACTGTTCTATAAAAGCATTTTTTAATAGAATTCTTTTCCACTTTGAGTTCACATTACACCCCCCCCCCCCTCCCCCAGCTCTCAGGTGACCATTCCAAAACCATTAGACTGGAAGATGGGTTGAACAGGGTAGAAATTGAAGTGGTTGCTGAAGACGGTACCGTGAAGAAATACAGTGTGGAAATCTCCAAACTGTCAGCGAAGATCGCAGAGCTCACTGATCTGGTTCTAGATGGAGATATTCCTCTTTATCCAACATTTAATACCAAAATCTGTCAGTACAATAGTGAGTACAGGCTTCTTATATGTGTTTTAAACCTCACTGAAACATAATGTTGTTATTATAAATACACCCTGGTGCTGCCTTTTGTATTTACATTCACAAAAATGTTCTAGTTTCTATGTTTTAATTTGTTTTCTCCACAGGTGTGGTTCCCTTTTATTGTAATGTTGTGGCAGTACATCCCACGGTTCCAGATACACTCATGAAAGTTACAGTAAATGGACAGAGCAACACAGAACATGTCCCACTGAACCATGGGGACACAGTGGTGGAGGTCTCAGTCTTGTCAGCAGATGGCGCTGTTTCACAGGTCTAAAAGGACTAGGAGATCAGATCTTTCATCTTAAAGACGTTTGTTGTGAATTTATATGCTGAGACAGATGCTTTGCCGTTTTCCTCAGTATGAGATAAAAATCCTACTTTGTTCTTCATGAATAAATGACAAGATATAAGTTAAATTTCAGACGTGTGACTTGTTTGGGTCATTCAACTTTTATAGGTCTGTGTTGTGAAGCTACACCTGTGTGTTTATTATTAAGTAATGTGTGTCTAACTCTGCCAGGTGTACACAGTGTTGGTGACTCGAGAGCTGATTCCCATGGCTGTGACCTTCACTGATGGGAAGCAGCAGATGGACTCTGAATGTCCCGTGTCCCTGACTGCTTTTTACAGGCCAGTCTCGGTCCAGCACAGGTCAGACCTGAATGGAAACGTTGGCAGTGTTCATACTTATTATACTCATATACCAGCAGTTGGCTGTCAATGATTAACAACTTAGTATTTTCTTTTCTTATTTAGGCATTTTGATCCATATTGATTATATCTGTTAATAATGATCAGTTTCACTTTTTTTTTTACTTGACATGACCTCGTGAGGAAGGATCGGTTCTGTCCCTCTGCAGCAGGTTCCAGGTAGATCTAACAGGTTCTGATGGTGTTTTACAGTAAACCAAAGAGCATTTTCTCAAGGCCCTACATCGAGATGCTGGCACGGAGATCTAAAGTGGACCCGCTTAGTGGGCGTCTCCTGGGAGACGGATGGAAGGTGCCTGAAATGGACCTGGATAGGAAGATGTCAGCGGCTCTGGTTCAGTGTTTCTTTCATTACAGAGGTGATACTCTGAGTCTCAGCTTCTCAAACGCATGTGTATTAACTGAACATGCATGTGTAAACTGTGCAGACGTGTATAAACTGAACATACGTGTATAAACTGAACAGACGTGTATAAACTGAACATACGTTTATAAACTGAACAGACGTGTATAAACTGAACATACGTGTATAAACTGAGCAGACGTGTATAAACTGAACAGACGTGTATAAACTGAACATACGTTTATAAACTGAACAGACGTGTATAAACTGAACAGACGTGTATAAACTGAACATACGTGTATAAACTGAGCAGACGTGTGTAAACTGAACATACGTTTATAAACTGAACAGACGTTTATAAACTGAACAGACGTGTATAAACTGAACAGACGTGTATAAACTGAACATACGTGTATAAACTGAACATACACGTGTAAACTGAACATACGTTTATAAACGGAACATATGTGTATGAACTGAACATACGTGTATAAACTGAACAGACCTGTATAAACTGAACATACACGTGTAAACTGAGCAGACGTGTATAAACTGAACATACGTGTATAAACTGAACAGACGTGTATAAACTGAACAGACGTGTATAAACTGAGCAGACGTGTGTAAACTGAACAGACGTGTATAAACTGAACATACGTGTATAAACTGAACAGACGTGTATAAACTGAACATACACGTGTAAACTGAGCAGACGTGTATAAACTGAACATACACGTGTAAACTGAACATACGTGTATAAACTGAACAGACATGTATAAATTGAACATACGTGTATAAACTGAACATACGTGTATAAACTGAACAGACGTGTGTAAACTGAACATACGTGTGTAAACTGAACATACGTGTATAAACTGAACATACGTGTATAAACTGAACAGACGTGTATAAACTGAACATACGTGTATAAACTGAACAGACGTGTGTAAACTGAACATACACGTGTAAACTGAACAGACGTGTATAAACTGAACATACACGTGTAAACTGAACATACGTGTATAAACTGAACAGACATGTATAAACTGAACATACGTGTATAAACTGAACATACACGTGTAAACTGAACATACGTTTATAAACTGAACAGACGTGTATAAACTGAACAGACGTGTATAAACTGAACATACGTGTATAAACTGAACAGACATGTATAAACTGAACATACGTGTATAAACTGAACATACGCGTATAAACTGAACATACACGTGTAAACTGAGCAGACGTGTATAAACTGAACATACACGTGTAAACTGAACATACGTGTATAAACTGAACAGACATGTATAAACTGAACATACGTGTATAAACTGAACATACACGTGTAAACTGAGCAGACGTGTATAAACTGAACATACACGTGTAAACTGAACATACGTGTATAAACTGAACATACGTGTATAAACTGAACATACGTGTATAAACTGAACATACGTGTGTAAACTGAACATACGTGTATAAACTGAACATACGTGTATAAACTGAACAGACGTGTATAAACTGAACATACGTGTATAAACTGAACAGACGTGTGTAAACTGAACATACGTGTATAAACTGAACAGACGTGTATAAACTGAACATACGTGTATAAACTGAACAGACGTGTATAAACTGAACATACACGTGTAAACTGAGCAGACGTGTATAAACTGAACATACACGTGTAAACTGAACATACGTGTATAAACTGAACAGACGTGTATAAACTGAACATACGTGTATAAACTGAACATACGTGTATAAACTGAACAGACGTGTATAAACTGAGCAGACGTGTGTAAACTGAACAGACGTGTATAAACTGAACATACGTGTATAAACTGAACAGACGTGTATAAACTGAACAGACGTGTATAAACTGAACATACGTGTATAAACTGAACAGACGTGTATAAACTGAGCAGACGTGTGTAAACTGAACAGACGTGTATAAACTGAACATACGTGTATAAACTGAACATACACGTGTAAACTGAGCAGACGTGTATAAACTGAACATACACGTGTAAACTGAACATACGTGTATAAACTGAACAGACATGTATAAACTGAACATACGTGTATAAACTGAACATACACGTGTAAACTGAGCAGACGTGTATAAACTGAACATACGTGTATAAACTGAACAGACGTGTGTAAACTGAACAGACGTGTATAAACTGAACATACGTGTATAAACTGAACATACGTGTATAAACTGAACATACGTGTATAAACTGAACAGACGTGTATAAACTGAACATACGCGTGTAAACTGAGCAGACGTGTATAAACTGAACATACGTGTATAAACTGAACAGACGTGTATAAACTGAACATACGCGTGTAAACTGAACATACGTGTATAAACTGAACATACGTGTATAAACTGAACAGACGTGTATAAACTGAACAGACGTGTATAAACTGAGCAGACGTGTGTAAACTGAACAGACGTGTATGAACTGAACATACGTGTATAAACTGAACAGACCTGTATAAACTGAACATACACGTGTAAACTGAGCAGACGTGTGTAAACTGAACATACGTGTATAAACTGAACAGACGTGTATAAACTGAACATACGTGTATAAACTGAACATACGTGTATAAACTGAACAGACGTGTATAAACTGAGCAGACGTGTGTAAACTGAACATACGTGTATAAACTGAACAGACGTTTATAAACTGAACATACGTGTATAAACTGAACATACACGTGTAAACTGAACATACGTTTATAAACTGAACAGACGTGTATAAACTGAACATACGTGTATAAACTGAACAGACGTGTATAAACTGAACATACGTGTATAAACTGAACAGACGTGTATAAACTGAACATACGTGTGTAAACTGAGCAGACGTGTATAAACTGAACAGACCTGTATAAACTGAACATACACGTGTAAACTGAGCAGACGTGTATAAACTGAACATACGTGTATAAACTGAACAGACGTGTATAAACTGAACAGACGTGTATAAACTGAGCAGACGTGTGTAAACTGAACATACGTGTATAAACTGAACATACACGTGTAAACTGAACATACGTGTATAAACTGAACAGACGTGTATAAACTGAACATACGTGTATAAACTGAACATACACGTGTAAACTGAGCAGACGTGTATAAACTGAACATACACGTGTAAACTGAGCAGACGTGTATAAACTGAACATACGTGTATAAACTGAACAGACGTGTATAAACTGAACAGACGTGTATAAACTGAACATACGTGTATAAACTGAACAGACGTGTGTAAACTGAACAGACGTGTATAAACTGAACATACGTGTATAAACTGAACATACACGTGTAAACTGAGCAGACGTGTATAAACTGAACATACGTGTATAAACTGAACAGACGTGTATAAACTGAACATACGCGTGTAAACTGAGCAGACGTGTATAAACTGAACATACACGTGTAAACTGAACATACGTGTATAAACTGAACAGACATGTATAAACTGAACATACGTGTATAAACTGAACATACACGTGTAAACTGAGCAGACGTGTATAAACTGAACATACGTGTATAAACTGAACAGACGTGTATAAACTGAACAGACGTGTATAAACTGAGCAGACGTGTGTAAACTGAACAGACGTGTATAAACTGAACATACGTGTATAAACTGAACATACGTGTATAAACTGAACAGACGTGTGTAAACTGAACATACGTGTATAAACTGAACATACACGTGTAAACTGAGCAGACGTGTATAAACTGAACATACACGTGTAAACTGAACATACGTGTATAAACTGAACAGACGTGTATAAACTGAACATACGTGTATAAACTGAGCAGACGTGTGTAAACTGAACAGACGTGTATAAACTGAACATACGTGTATAAACTGAACATACACGTGTAAACTGAGCAGACGTGTATAAACTGAACATACACGTATAAACTGAACATACGTTTATAAACTGAACAGACGTGTATAAACTGAACATACGTGTATAAACTGAACAGACGTGTATAAACTGAACATACACGTGTAAACTGAGCAGACGTGTATAAACTGAACATACGTGTGTAAACTGAACAGACGTGTATAAACTGAACAGACGTGTATAAACTGAGCAGACGTGTATAAACTGAACATACACGTGTAAACTGAGCAGACGTGTATAAACTGAACATACACGTGTAAACTGAACATACGTGTATAAACTGAACAGACATGTATAAACTGAACATACGTGTATAAACTGAACATACACGTGTAAACTGAGCATACGTGTATAAACTGAACAGACGTGTATAAACTGAACAGACGTGTATAAACTGAGCAGACGTGTGTAAACTGAACAGACGTGTATAAACTGAACATACGTGTATAAACTGAACATACACGTGTAAACTGAGCAGACGTGTATAAACTGAACATACGTGTATAAACTGAACAGACGTGTGTAAACTGAACATACGTGTATAAACTGAACAGACGTGTATAAACTGAGCAGACGTGTGTAAACTGAACATACGTGTATAAACTGAACATACGTGTATAAACTGAACATACACGTGTAAACTGAGCAGACGTGTATAAACTGAACATACGTGTATAAACTGAACAGACGTGTATAAACTGAACAGACGTGTATAAACTGAGCAGACGTGTGTAAACTGAACATACGTGTATAAACTGAACATACGTGTATAAACTGAACATACACGTGTAAACTGAACAGACGTGTATAAACTGAACATACGTGTATAAACTGAACATACGTGTAAAAACTGAACAGACGTGTATAAACTGAACATACGTGTATAAACTGAACAGACGTGTATAAACTGAACAGACGTGTATAAACTGAACATACGTGTATAAACTGAACATACACGTGTAAACTGAGCAGACGTGTATAAACTGAACATACACGTGTAAACTGAACATACGTGTATAAACTGAACAGACATGTATAAACTGAACATACGTGTATAAACTGAGCAGACGTGTATAAACTGAACATACGTGTATAAACTGAACATACGTGTATAAACTGAACAGACGTGTATAAACTGAACATACACGTGTAAACTGAACATACGTTTATAAATGGAACATATGTGTATAAACTGAACATACGTGTATAAACTGAACATACGTGTGTAAACTGAACAGACGTGTATAAACTGAACATACGTGTATAAACTGAACAGACGTGTATAAACTGAACATACACGTGTAAACTGAGCAGACGTGTATAAACTGAACATACGTGTATAAACTGAACATACGTGTATAAACTGAACAGACGTGTGTAAACTGAACATACGTGTATAAACTGAACAGACGTGTATAAACTGAACATACACGTGTAAACTGAGCAGACGTGTATAAACTGAACATACACGTGTAAACTGAACATACGTGTATAAACTGAACAGACGTGTATAAACTGAACATACGTGTATAAACTGAACAGACATGTATAAACTGAACATACGTGTATAAACTGAACATACGTGTATAAACTGAACAGACGTGTATAAACTGAACATACACGTATAAACTGAGCAGACGTGTATAAACTGAACATACACGTGTAAACTGAACATACGTGTATAAACTGAACAGACATGTATAAACTGAACATACGTGTATAAACTGAACATACACGTATAAACTGAACATACGTTTATAAACTGAACATACGTGTATAAACTGAACATACGTGTATAAACTGAACAGACGTGTATAAACTGAGCAGACGTGTGTAAACTGAACAGACGTGTATAAACTGAACATACGTGTATAAACTGAACATACACGTGTAAACTGAGCAGACGTGTATAAACTGAACATACACGTGTAAACTGAACATACGTGTATAAACTGAACAGACATGTATAAACTGAACATACGTGTATAAACTGAACATACACGTGTAAACTGAACATACGTTTATAAACTGAACAGACTTGTATAAACTGAACATACGTGTATAAACTGAACAGACATGTATAAACTGAACATACGTGTATAAACTGAACATACACGTGTAAACTGAACATACGTTTATAAATGGAACATATGTGTATGAACTGAACATACGTGTATAAACTGAACAGACCTGTATAAACTGAACATACACGTGTAAACTGAGCAGACGTGTATAAACTGAACATACGTGTATAAACTGAACAGACGTGTATAAACTGAACAGACGTGTATAAACTGAGCAGACGTGTGTAAACTGAACAGACGTGTATAAACTGAACATACGTGTATAAACTGAACAGACGTGTATAAACTGAACATACACGTGTAAACTGAGCAGACGTGTATAAACTGAACATACACGTGTAAACTGAACATACGTGTATAAACTGAACAGACATGTATAAACTGAACATACGTGTATAAACTGAACATACGTGTATAAACTGAACAGACGTGTGTAAACTGAACATACGTGTATAAACTGAACAGACGTGTATAAACTGAACATACGTGTATAAACTGAACAGACGTGTGTAAACTGAACAGACGTGTATAAACTGAACATACGTGTATAAACTGAACATACGTGTAAAAACTGAACAGACGTGTATAAACTGAACATACGTGTATAAACTGAACAGACGTGTATAAACTGAACATACGTGTATAAACTGAACAGACGTGTATAAACTGAACATTCACGTGTAAACTGAGCAGACGTGTATAAACTGAACATACACGTGTAAACTGAGCAGACGTGTATAAACTGAACATACGTGTATAAACTGAACAGACGTGTGTAAACTGAACATACGTGTATAAACTGACCAGACGTGTATAAACTGAACATACGTTTATAAACGGAACATATGTGTATAAACTGAACATACGTGTGTAAACTGAACAGACGTGTGTAAACTGAACATACGTGTATAAACTGAACAGACGTGTATAAACTGAACATACGTGTATAAACTGAACATACGTGTATAAACTGAACAGACGTGTATAAACTGAACATACGTGTATAAACTGAACATACACGTGTAAACTGAACATACGTTTATAAATGGAACATATGTGTATGAACTGAACATACGTGTATAAACTGAACAGACGTGTATAAACTGAACATACACGTGTAAACTGAGCAGACGTGTATAAACTGAACATACGTGTATAAACTGAACAGACGTGTGTAAACTGAACAGACGTGTATAAACTGAACATACGTGTATAAACTGAACAGACGTGTATAAACTGAACATACACGTGTAAACTGAGCAGACGTGTATAAACTGAACATACACGTGTAAACTGAACATACGTGTATAAACTGAACAGACGTGTATAAACTGAACAGACGTGTATAAACTGAGCAGACGTGTGTAAACTGAACAGACGTGTATAAACTGAACATACGTGTATAAACTGAACATACACGTGTAAACTGAGCAGACGTGTATAAACTGAACATACACGTGTAAACTGAACATACGTGTATAAACTGAACATACGTGTATAAACTGAACAGACGTGTGTAAACTGAACAGACGTGTATAAACTGAACATACGTGTATAAACTGAACATACGTGTATAAACTGAACAGACGTGTGTAAACTGAACATACGTGTATAAACTGAGCAGACGTGTGTAAACTGAACAGACGTGTATAAACTGAACATATGTGTATAAACTGAACATACGTGTGTAAACTGAGCAGACGTGTATAAACTGAACATACATGTGTAAACTGAACATACGTGTATAAACTGAACAGACGTTTGTAAACTGAACAGACGTGTATAAACTGAACATACGTGTATAAACTGAACAGACATGTATAAACTGAACATACGTGTATAAACTGAACATACACGTGTAAACTGTGCAGACGTGTATAAACTGAACATACGTGTATAAACTGAACATACGTGTATAAATTGAACATACGTGTATAAACTGAGCAGACGTGTGTAAACTGAACATACGTGTATAAACTGAACAGACGTGTATAAACTGAACATACATGTGTAAACTGAGCAGACGTGTATAAACTGAACATACACGTGTAAACTGAGCAGACGTGTATAAACTGAACATACGTTATAAACTGAACAGACGTGTATAAACTGAACAGACGTGTGTAAACTGAACATACGTGTGTAAACTGAACATACGTGTATAAACTGAACATACGTGTATAAACTGAACAGACGTGTATAAACTGAACATACGTGTATAAACTGAACAGACGTGTATAAACTGAACATACACGTGTAAACTGAGCAGACGTGTATAAACTGAACATACACGTGTAAACTGAACATACGTGTATAAACTGAACAGACGTGTATAAACTGAACATACGTGTATAAACTGAACAGACGTGTGTAAACTGAACAGACGTGTATAAACTGAACATACGTGTATAAACTGAACATACGTGTATAAACTGAACATACACGTGTAAACTGAGCAGACGTGTATAAACTGAACATACGTGTATAAACTGAACAGACGTGTATAAACTGAACATACGTGTATAAACTGAGCAGACGTGTGTAAACTGAACAGACGTGTATAAACTGAACATACGTGTATAAACTGAACAGACGTGTATAAACTGAACATACGTGTATAAACTGAACATACACGTGTAAACTGAGCAGACGTGTATAAACTGAACATACACGTGTAAACTGAACATACGTGTATAAACTGAACAGACGTGTATAAACTGAACATACGTGTATAAACTGAACATACGTGTATAAACTGAACAGACGTGTGTAAACTGAACAGACGTGTGTAAACTGAACATACGTGTATAAACTGAACATACACGTGTAAACTGAGCAGACGTGTATAAACTGAACATACGTGTATAAACTGAACAGACGTGTATAAACTGAACAGACGTGTATAAACTGAGCAGACGTGTGTAAACTGAACAGACGTGTATGAACTGAACATACGTGTATAAACTGAACAGACCTGTATAAACTGAACATACACGTGTAAACTGAGCAGACGTGTATAAACTGAACATACGTGTATAAACTGAACATACGTGTATAAACTGAACAGACGTGTGTAAACTGAACAGACGTGTATAAACTGAACATACACGTGTAAACTGAGCAGACGTGTATAAACTGAACATACACGTGTAAACTGAACATACGTGTATAAACTGAACAGACGTGTATAAACTGAACATACGTGTATAAACTGAACAGACGTGTGTAAACTGAACATACGTGTATAAACTGAACAGACGTGTGTAAACTGAACAGACGTGTATAAACTGAACATACGTGTATAAACTGAACAGACGTGTATAAACTGAACATACGTGTATAAACTGAACAGACGTGTGTAAACTGAACATACGTGTATAAACTGAACAGACGTGTATAAACTGAACATACGTGTATAAACTGAACATACGTGTATAAACTGAACAGACGTGTATAAACTGAACATACGTGTATAAACTGAACAGACGTGTATAAACTGAACTCTTCTATCATTTGAGCTGAAGGGGAACAGATTAACATTTTGCTTGAAACTAAGAAAAGACTCATTTGTAGGAAGTTATCAGCTTGTTAACCTTCATGTGACCACTACTAATACTTTTATTCCAAATGCTGTATTATGTTATGTACTCTTCATTACCTTTACACAGCCCTCAGTAAAGATCATGTTGCTTTGATGAACAGGATATTGTCACTTGTTGTCAGAATTTTATATCTAGAGAGAGTTTTGATTCTTAGATTTTTATTTATACAGTCAAGACTTGTTTTGGTCATTTAGATAAGTTTATTTGTTATGAGCTAAAAGGGTAATATACTGTACTACACTGTTACCCATAAGTTCGGCAGAAAATATTCTGACCTCTTTTCATGAAGTGAGTGAATTAATGGGATTTATCTTACCTGGTAAGTGAGACTCAGGATGTAATCACTGCACCTGTTCCAGGGTGATTACTGATGTCTTCTGAATTCAAGTGATTCCAACTTTCTGGGCATCAGTGCACATCCGAACCTCATCCAGTTCTTACACTTCATGTCATTTATTGTGTGTTTGATGTTCTTTTCAACAAGGTTGTGGCAGTGTGATGGTGCTATCAGAACTCGGGTCGCACTGTCTGGACTGTCCACACAGACCCGCCGAGGAGCTGGATCCAAAGGTTAATATGAAAGATTAAACAACACCAGCTAGTCAGAGAATCACTGCTGCTGAGGGCCACCTCATTCATCTCATCTTTTATTTACAAGTCAGAGATCTGTTCATGAGCACTGCTTTAACTCCCACAGTAAACAAACGTGTGTGTGTGTGTGTGTGTGTGTGTGTGTGTGTGTGTGTGTGTGGGTTTGTATTTCTGACCTCCTGGGGACCAGTTTCCTGACTTTTACTATCTTTCTGGGGACTCCCCTTTTTAGGGTTAGGGGTTAGGTTTATAGGTATGGTGTGAATAGAGTTTTAGTTAGTCTTAGGGTTAGTTATAGATCAGTAATGGTTAAGGTTAGTAAAAGGGTTTGGGTTAGGTATAAATCTAGTTACTAAAATCAATGGAAGTCAATGGACGGTCCCCATAAGGATAACAAAACACACTTGTATGTGTGTGTGTTTTCATAAATGATAATAAGTTGTGTTATATCTGTATCTCATGTTGAAGCATCAGGTTCATTCAGCAGACGGTTTTAATCAGTTTTGGGGTTTTTTCAGGACGTAATAGAAACTGATTGGTATAAGAAATACTTTGAAACTTCTGGATGTTTGGAGATAGAAACAAAGCATGTTTTAAAGGTAATGACTTCTTTATTCTTTATCATATGTTTTGTGATTTTTTAAAATAAAATGTTTATATGGTTTATTTACCACAAAATAAAGAGGTAAATACAAATAATAAAAACTCACGTAATATTTTTAATGAATAAATCGATTTTAATCAAAATCATATATTACCATCTAAGTAATTTATAAGCACTTTTTGTCAAAACTACAGATGTACATGTGGGAGAAAAGGCTGCAAACCACATCAAAAGAAGAGAACGTGGAAAAACTGTGTGAGTTGGCTGAAGAGTGTCTGAAACACTACAGGAAACATCTACCAAAACCAGGTATCAGTCACATCACCTGCCAAAATCCTGCAACTAGATTCTAGATGTTCATCTACCTTCATGTTATTGATCTTCATTAAATAAATTATTTGTTTACGTCTGAGATGCTCTACCTGTCTGAAATGCTCCTTTTATGCCCGTCATGTTAGTGAGTTGTTACCTGTTAATGATGTTAAACAGCTGATATGTTGTTTATGTCCTACTGGGAGTTTCTGAACTACGCCAGTTAGCATCCACACTTTTTGGATTTGGGTTTGTAGCTCAAACTTCTCCAATCTCAGCAGTCAAAGGCCCAATTCATGGCTGCCTCTGAAACAGGCTCTCCTGTCTAATGTGCCAGCACTCAAGTTACTGGGCGGGTTTTTCTGCTATTCGTGCCTCGCTAATTGTTTGATGACTCACTGGAGTGACATTTGAGACTGATCCCAGACGACTGAATAAGTCGAGTCTCTGGAACTGAACTGAGAAGTAACACCAGAGAGAGAGAAAGAGGGAGGGGTGGGGGGGGGACCTCTTAGAAGACAAACAGTCTCCTTGTGATGTTCCAGCTGTCTCAGGATGAGCAGTAAACAGTATTTAAACTGCAAGTTTTATTCCTACTAAACACAAAGTTCATGTTATGCTACTTGAATATGGCTCTGATGGAGTACAAAAATATATTTATTTGTTTATTATTCATTCATTTAGTTACATTTAAAACAGTTGAATGATGTTATTTTGTTATTTAAAATCAACCCACTGTTAACTAAAAGAGTAAAATGATTCTTTATTGATGGAAACTCACATTTGGATTAATGATTCAGATCATTTGGGACGATGTATTTCTTTGTCTTCCTGCAGGGGATGGACTGCAGTCTGAAGACGTGGTGTCTTGTTGGAGTAACCTGGAGCAGGCTGCTGTTTATTATGCATCAGCCATCAGACTCAGTCCCAGAGTGGCCAGACTTCACGTCCTCCTGGGTCTGGTTCTGGAGGAGCAGCACTACGCTACCCAGATCTACGGCCTCCAGAAAAAGGTACCGTCTGGAAGGTGGTAGACTGGTTGAGAGTATCATAAGATCTCATTTTAAAGGTTTTGAAAAGCTTGATTTTAACGTAAAGCTTTGGCTATTTTAGTTTTTAGAATCAAACTGCTGATTTATTCTTGACATGAAGGACTTGGAGAGCTAGAGATTGAACATTTCTACACACTTTGAGTCATATCATGGGAAAATGTTCTTAATTCTTTCATTTCATCATCTTCAGGCTGATGAAGGCAAAGATGATATAAGTGACTCCAAATCGTCGTCACATCCTGATGAAATCCTGGCTGTATGTAAACTTCATGGTTTTCTTGGCACGCCCACAGTAGAACACCAGCTGCAGGCCTTGGATCAGGAGTATCAGCTGCTCAGAGAGCAAGGACAGTCCAGCAAGGCAGATTATATTCAGACACTCTACATCTGGCTGTCCAACAAAACTGGCAAGGTAACTTAAAATGCTGGTAAATCATGTGACGTTTATTAATAAACATATCTTATATACTGTGATTGCAGCATCTGTTCTCTTACTGCTTTGATTTAACCTGATGTGACTTGTAGCTTGTTGAATGTAAACGTTATTAGGAAGCTCATGCAGTGATGCGAGATGAGGAGAGTTTTATCTCCCGAGCCCTGATGAAGTACCTGGACGCCTGGTCTCTGAACCCAGACAGTTCTGAGTTCAGCCTCCATGTGGGGAGACTCCTGTTGCTTGAGGGCAAGAGCAGAGAAGCTCTGCAGCACCTTCAGAGCGGTTTGGCACTACGTCCTCTGCACCCTGCTCTCAGGTCAGATCACAGAACATCTGTTAGTAATATCATATTAATGATACATCATCTCCCTCCAGCATCTGCCTTGTGTTGTTTGTTAGATTCTTCACAGGTTTGGCTCTGCTGCAGCAGGAGCAGAAAGCATCTGAGGGCACGGAGAAACAGGCAGCACTATTCTTACATCAGGGGCTGGAGCACTTTGTCAGCCAGCGCTGCAGTAAGAGGTGTGTGTGTGTGTAAGTGGAGGTGGATACATTCAGTGAGAGAAAGCGTGAGGTCATGATAACCTGTAATGTATCAGGATGTTCTATTTAAGCCTGCAGAAGGGAGAATACATGGTCTGTCACATTAAAAGAGTTCAAAAGAATTCTGTGTTTTAGATCTTGTTTATAAGAGAGTTGCAGCCATGTTTTCAATGTTGTGATGTGTTTGTTATTTTTCCTGCAGTCAGGTGGAGCAGAGTCCATCAGACCCTCTGTCCAGCCTTAACACCCAGTTCCTGCGAGGCCTCCTCCTCCTCGGCCACCTGCAGCTGAAAAACACGCTGTCTGAAAAGGTCATGAGTGCTGAACAGGTGTATCACATGTAGGTGAATGTCAGATTCTTTGGAAACACACAAAAGAGAAAAAACTTTGGTGATAAAAATCTTCTTCTGTGTGCTGGAATATTGAAGTGTATCTGTGCTGACTGCCTGGAGTGTGAGTCAGTGTGTGTGTGGCAGCGAGGCGAGCAGGCAGCTGGAGTGGGTGCTGCTGGATGCTCACTTCGCCTTGCTGCAGAGGCTGATCCAGCAGGGTGAACATAAGGTCAAGGCTGGTATCAACATGCAGTCCCTAGTGACAAAGAGGTGCCACGCCCTGTCAGCCCTCATCCGCCTCACCACCATCACTTCCTGTCAGGAGCTGCTGGACATGCAGGAAAAAGTACCAACATTCTGCACGTATGTTTTACAAAGCTAATGATACAGAATGTTTTTAAACACTAAAGCTAGTTCACTGTTGCTTAGACATGCCAGCTAGCAGTAGTTACCACTCCGCGGGACAGCCACGCCCTGTGTCTTCTGGGTCTGTCTCAGCTGACCCAATATGACAACAACCCAAATTCAGACAGGTCAAATGAGACCCTGAGTGATGCCCGCCTCAGCTTCCAGGCCAGCATTGAGTTGGAGAACAGATCCCAGAGAGGACACCCCCCTGAACAGCTGAGCAGTGAGTCTCCTCTGTCCTCCTTTAGAATTAATCACAGCTGGTCCAGAACTTTGCATCTCTTCACTTTTTCAGAACAAAAGTGGTGGCAGGAGCATCTGGAGGCTGAAAACAGGAAAGCAGCAAAACAGTCTGTTAGTCAGCCAGGTCAAGTGAAGGTTCCAAGTAACACCAGCGTGGCAATAAGAGGAGCTAAGCAGGGCAGGGGAGGTCCAGTTCAGGGCCGGGCTGCTGGATCCAAAGCTCTGACTGTTACCGCCACAGCCCCCATCAGAGGGGCGAGGGCCGCCGCAGCCCCCATCAGAGGGGCGAGGGCCGCCGCAGCCCCCATCAGAGGGGCGAGGGCCGCCGCAGCCCCCATCAGAGGGGGGAGGGCCGCCGCAGCCCCCATCAGAGCGGGGGGGGCCGCTCGTCCTGCAGGCAGGTCAGTCATGCTGCTACTGTACACTGTTGAGTCTGTTTGGAAAAGCTGCAGAGGTCATCTCCTCCAGATTTATAGGTTTCATAAGTCAAACCTGCAGGTCTGAAAAAGAGTTTATTTACACCAAGAAAACATTTAAAGATCTTAAAAAGTTTCTTCATTAAATATGTAACAAACTGTCCAGATAGCCATTCTGTGTGTTCATGTCTTTTCTTACCATGTTTTATGTTCTATCTGTTCTCCTGTAGGGGGCGAGCTGCAGCAGCTGCCAACCCTGACAAACCGCTCAAACCTTCCAGCAACAAATCAAGACTCCCTGCAAACAAGTCTGAGCAGGATTGTTGTCTTAAGACTGCTCAGACTGCAGAGGGTAAACCACCACACAATCACTGAGTCAGTCAATTTAACCACTTCTTCTCTGGAATCTCTTAAAACTGAAAGAAGAAATCTGTAGAAGAAAAAATCTTTCTGTAATCTGTTCTGACCAAACAGACAGATCCAGTTAGAAACCTCTGTTTCTGGTAAAACCGTGTGTACTTGTATAGAAGCATTTCTCAAGTCATACGACTCCAAAAGTTCTTCATACAGTTCATCATTCACACACACACACACACACTGGGTTGGTGGTAAACTACACACATGTTGTAGCCACAGCAGTCACGGAACACACTGACAGAGGTAAGGCTGCCAGGCAACAACGGACCCTCCGACCACCACCAAACGGCCACCGGACCCTCTGACCACCACCAAACAGCCACCGGACCCTCCGACCACCACCAAACAGCCACCGGACCCTCTGACCACCACCAAACAGCCACCGGACCCTCCGACCACCACCAAACGGCCACCGGACCCTCCGACCACCACCAACCAGCCACCGGACCCTCCGACCGCCACCAAACCGACCGCCACCAAACGGCCACCGGAGCCACCAAACAGCCACCGGACCCTCCGACCGCCACCAAACGGCCCCCGGACCCTCCGACCGCCACCAAACGGCCACCGGACCCTCCGACCGCCACCAAACGGCCACCGGACCGACCGCCACCAAACGGTCACCGGACCCGCCACCGGACCCTCCGACCGCCACCAAACGGCCACCGGACGCCACCAAACGGCCACCGGACGCCACCAAACAGGCACTGGACCCTCCGACCGCCACCAAACTGCCACCGGACCCTCCGACCACCACCAAACAGCCACCGGACCCTCCGACCACCACCAAACAGGCACCGGACCCTCCGACCACCACCAAACAGCCACCGGACCCTCCGACCACCACCAAACAGCCACCGGACCCTCTGACCACCACCAAACAGCCACCGGACCCTCCGACCGCCACCAAACGGCCACCGGACCCTCCGACCACCACCAAACGGCCACCGGACCCTCCGACCACCGGACCCTCCGACCGCACGGCCACCGGACCCTCCGACCGCCACCAAACAGCCACCGGACCCCCCGCCACCACCAAACGGCCACCGAACCCTCCGACCGCCACCAAACGGCCACCGGACCGACCGCCACCAAACGGTCACCGGACCCGCCACCGGACCCTCCGACCGCCACCAAACGGTCACCGGACCCTCCGACCGCCACCAAACGGCCACCGGACCCTCCGACCGCCACCAAACAGCCACCGGACGCCTCCAGACTGCCACCGGACGCCACCGGACCCTCCGACCACCACCAAGCCGCCACCGGACCCTCCGACCGCCACCAAACCGACCGCCACCAAACGGCCACCGGAGCCACCAAACAGCCACCGGACCCTCCGACCGCCACCAAACCGACCGCCACCAAACAGCCACCGGACCCTCCGACCGCCACCAAACGGCCACCGGACCCTCCGACCGCCACCAAACGGCCACCGGACCCTCCGACCACCACCAAACGGCCACCGGACCCTCCGACCGCCACCAAACCGACCGCCACCAAACAGCCACCGGAGCCACCAAACAGCCACCGGACCCTCCGACCGCCACCAAACGGCCACCGGACGCCACCAAACGGCCACCGGACCCTCCGACCGCCACCAAACTGCCACCGGACCCTCCGACCACCACCAAACAGCCACCGGACCCTCCGACCACCACCAGCCACCGGACCCTCCGACCGCCACCAAACGGCCACCGGTCCCTCTGACCACCACCAAACGGTCACCGGACCCTCCGACCACCACCAAACGGCCACCGGACCCTCTGACCACCACCAAACAGCCACCGGACCCTCTGACCACCACCAAACAGCCACCGGACCCTCCGACCACCACCAAACAGCCACCGGACCCTCCGACCGCCACCAAACCGACCGCCACCAAACAGCCACCGGACCCTCCGACCGCCACCAAACGGCCACCGGACCCTCCGACCGCCACCAAACGGCCACCGGACCCTCCGACCGCCACCAAACGGCCACCGGACCCTCCGACCAACACCAAACAGCCACCGGACCCTCCGACCGGCACCAAACCGACCGCCACCAAACAGCCACCGGACCCTCCGACCGCCACCAAACGGCCACCGGACGCCACCAAACGGCCACCGGACGCCACCAAACAGGCACTGGACCCTCCGACCGCCACCAAACTGCCACCGGACCCTCCGACCGCCACCAAACCGACCGCCACCAAACAGCCACCGGAGCCACCAAACAGCCACCGGACCCTCCGACCGCCACCAAACGGCCACCGGACCCTCCGACCGCCACCAAACGGCCACCGGAGCCACCAAACAGCCACCGGACCCTCCGACCGCCACCAAACCGACCGCCACCAAACAGCCACCGGACCCTCCGACCGCCACCAAACGGCCACCGGACCCTCCGACCGCCACCAAACGGTCACCGGACCCTCCGACCACCACCAAACGGTCACCGGACCCTCCGACCACCACCAAACAGCCACCGGACCCTCTGACCACCACCACACCGACCGCCACCAAACGGCCACCGGAGCCACCAAACAGCCACCGGACCCTCCGCCCGCCACCAAACGGCCACCGGACCGACCGCCACCAAACGGTCACCGGACCCGCCACCGGACCCTCCGACCGCCACCAAACGGCCACCGGACCCTCCGACCGCCACCAAACGGTCACCGGACCCTCCGACCGCCACCAAACGGCCACCGGAGCCACCAAACAGCCACCGGACCCTCCGACCGCCACCAAACCGACCGCCACCAAACGGCCACCGGAGCCACCAAACAGCCACCGGACCCTCCGACCGCCACCAAACCGACCGCCACCAAACGGCCACCGGACCCTCCGACCGCCACCAAACGGCCACCGGACCGACCGCCACCAAACGGTCACCGGACCCGCCACCGGACCCTCCGACCGCCACCAAACGGCCACCGGACGCCACCAAACGGCCACCGGACCCTCCGACCGCCACCAAACGGTCACCGGACCCTCCGACCACCACCAAACGGTCACCGGACCCTCCGACCACCACCAAACGGCCACCGTACCCTCCGACCGCCACCAAACGGCCACCGGACCCTCCGACCGCCACCAAACGGCCACCGGAGCCACCAAACAGCCACCGGACCCTCCGACCGCCACCAAACCGACCGCCACCAAACAGCCACCGGACCCTCCGACCGCCACCAAACGGCCACCGGACCCTCCGACCGCCACCAAACGGCCACCGGACCCTCCGACCACCACCAAACAGGCACCGGACCCTCTGACCACCACCAAACAGGCACCGGACCCTCTGACCGCCACCAAACAGGCACCGGACCCTCCGACCGCCACCAAACAGCCACCGGACCCTCCGACCGCCACCAAACGGCCACCGGACCCTCCGCGGACCCTCCGACCACCACCAAACGGCCACCGGACCCTCCGACCACCACCAAACAGCCACCGGACCCTCCGACCACTACCAAACAGGCACCGGACCCTCTGACCACCACCAAACAGGCACCGGACCCTCTGACCACCACCAAACAGCCACCGGACCCTCCGCCCCCCACCAAACGGCCACCGGACCCTCCGACCACCACCAAACCGCCACCGGACCCTCTGACCCCCACCAAACAGCCACCGGACCCTCCGACCGCCACCAAACGGCCACCGGACCCTCTGCGGACCCTCCGACGACCACCACCAGCCACCGGACCCTCCGACCGCCACCAAACGGCCACCGGAGC
>SSNP01000006.1:5368796-5409349 GCA_006937955.1 Pachypanchax playfairii | reverse complement strand
ACGGCCACCGGACCCTCTGACCACCACCAAACAGCCACCGGACCCTCCGACCACCACCAAACAGCCACCGGCCCCTCCGACCACCACCAAACAGCCACCGGACCCTCCGACCACCACCAGACAGCCACCGCACCCTCCGACCACCACCAGCCACCGGACCCTCCGACCGCCACCAAACGGCCACCGGACCCTCCGACCGCCACCAAACGGCCACCGGACCCTCCGACCACCACCAAACGGCCACCGGACCCTCCGACCGCCACCAAACGGCCACCGGACCGACCGCCACCAAACGGTCACCGGACCCGCCACCGGACCCTCCGACCGCCACCAAACGGCCACCGGACCCACCGACCGCCACCAACCAGCCACCGGCCCCTCCGACCGCCACCAAACGGCCACCGGAGCCACCAAACGGCCACCGGACCCTCCGACCACCACCAAACGGCCACCGGACCCTCTGACCACCACCAAACAGCCACCGGACCCTCCGACCACTACCAAACAGGCACCGGACCCTCCGACCACCACCAAACGGCCACCGGACCCTCTGACCACCACCAAACAGCCACCGGACCCTCCGACCGCCACCAAACGGCCACCGGACCCTCCGACCGCCACCAAACGGCCACCGGACCCTCCGCGGACCCTCCGACCACCACCAAACAGCCACCGGTCCCTCCGACCACCACCAAACCCACCGGACCCTCTGACCACCACCAAACAGCCACCGGACCCTCCGACCACCACCAAACAGCCACCGGACCCTCCGACCACCACCAAACAGCCACCGGACCCTCCGACCACCACCAGCCACCGGACCCTCCGACCGCCACCAAACGGCCACCGGACCCTCCGACCACCACCAAACGGCCACCGGACCCTCTGACCACCACCAAACAGCCACCGGACCCTCTGACCGCCACCAAACGGCCACCGGAGCCACCAAACAGCCACCGGACCCTCCGACCGCCACCAAACCGACCGCCACCAAACAGCCACCGGACCCTCCGACCACCACCAAACGGCCACCGGACCCTCTGACCACCACCAAACAGCCACCGGACCCTCCGACCACCACCAAACGGCCACCGGACCCTCTGACCACCACCAAACAGCCACCGCACCCTCCGACCACCACCAGCCACCGGACCCTCCGACCGCCACCAAACAGGCACCGGACCCTCCGACCGCCACCAAACAGCCACCGGACCCTCTGACCACCACCAAACAGCCACCGGACCCTCCGACCACCACCAAACGGCCACCGGACCCTCTGACCACCACCAAACAGCCACCGGACCCTCTGACCACCACCAAACGGCCACCGGACCCTCCGACCACCACCAAACGGCCACCGGACCCTCTGTCCACCACCAAACAGCCACCGGACCCTCCGACCACCACCAAACCGCCACCGGACCCTCTGACCACCACCAGACAGCCACCGGACCCTCCGACCACCCCCAGCCACCGGACCCTCCGACCGCCACCAAACGGCCACCGGACCCTCCGACCGCCACCAAACGGCCACCGGACCCTCTGACCGCCACCAAACAGGCACCGGACCCTCCGACCGCCACCAAACAGCCACCGGACCCTCCGACCGCCACCAAACGGCCACCGGAGCCACCAAACAGCCACCGGACCCTCCGACCGCCACCAAACCGACCGCCACCAAACAGCCCCCGGACCCTCCGACCACCACCAAACGGCCACCGGACCCTCCGACCACCACCAAACAGCCACCGGACCCTCCGACCACCACCAGCCACCGGACCCTCCGACCGCCACCAAACGGCCACCGGACCCTCCGACCGCCACCAAACGGCCACCGGACCCTCCGACCGCCACCAAACGGCCACCGGACGCCACCAAACGGCCACCGGACGCCACCAAACAGGCACTGGACCCTCCGACCGCCACCAAACTGCCACCGGACCCTCCGACCAACACCAAACAGCCACCGGACCCTCAGACTGCCACCAAACAGCCACCGGACCCTCCGACCACCACCAACATTAATAGTTTAAATATCTCTGTATAATTGAATTCCAGTAATGTTTTATTTCTAACTTTGTTTCCTTCTGGAGCAGACGGCGTCACCACGTCAGGTCCACTGAACCAAAGGTCTCACGTATCACGGCTTGGTCTGGCTCGGGCCCTCTCACGCTCTGCAGACACCCAGGATCAGGCAGAACAGTTCTACCAACAGGTCATCGCCATGGCGCCGGGGGTCAGTTGTTACGTCAATTACCACAGTTCCCAGACCTTTTCATCTTGACATGGTTCCACTGACGTGTCTCCCTGATGGGGGACTTGTGTCTCTGGAACATGTTGACTTGTGGTTTAGATTCATGATGCCTACATCGAACTTGTCCAGCTGCTGGAGCCCTCTGACCCTCAGGCTGCCGTAGACGTGTACTGTCGATTTCCTCTTAAACCTGTTCCTGAGCAAAGTTTCGATGACGCCTTCATCACTGGAGAGATCGTGCGCTTGCTGATGTCACAGGAGCAGTACGACCACCCACAGCTGGGCCCCAGCCTGGTAGCATACGGCAAAGTCATGGGACTAAGTTATTACTTTAATCATTTTCAAACATACTGCAGAAGTACTTTTATTAGTATCGATCATTAAAGCTGATGGTTTAGTTACTAGTTTCAGTGTAAATGCAGTAATTGGAATGTGTTTGCAGGTTGTATAGAGAAATACATCGATATGCTGGAAGAAAAATCCAAAACTGAACTGCTGAAGAGTGTTTATGCAAGAATCAACGACAGACAGGAGGACGACCCGGATCTACTGGACTTCTTCAGGTTCAAATGCTGGATATGATGATGTTTATACTTCCAGAACAATATATTTATTTATATCCCAGAGTTATTACTCTGAATTAAACAGATGTTAGTCTTGAGTTTATAAATGATGTCTTTATTTACTTCTGATGCCAGATGTTACAGATACACGTATGAGTTCTTAAATAAAAACATCATGTAAAAGTATAAAAAACTGACAATATACAGAAGTGAAATTGGTGCTCACCAAAAGACACAACAAGTGTTGAATATACAGAAACCTTCCTTCTTATTAACAGGTGTATTTACAGCTGTTGTACAGATGTGTTTATCTGTTAGAATTCTGTATTTTGAGGTGAACGTTTACCAGAACTGAACCCAACTAACACCTTTTATCTGAGGTCAACATACGACTCATGAACAGAAGTAGTTGTCTGATAAAGGACCACTCAGCTGTCTGATTTTACCCATCAGTCTTTGCTGCAGTCTGACCTTTTCACACCATGTTGAGTTTTGTTACGATGAGGACCCGGACAGACTGATCGAACCCTGAACACACACACAGGCCCTGCTTGTCAGGGCTCCAGTCCAGGCTTGCGATTGGCTGAGTAGACAGCGTGACGTTCTGTAAGAGGTTGACTGAACCAGCCACGCCCACATCCACGCCATCTGAGTCCTTCTTGTTTCTTTTGGCAGGATACTCACTGTAAATTACACACGAATATGGATCAGTTACAGTGAAGCAGAAACGTTAGTGGAAGTGATTTCTATATATTACTTACTACTTCCATAAATGGAGGTTTCCTGCTCCTCCTGCCGTCATAAAGATGTCTCTGTTTTGAGGCAAATGTCTCACCTGCCAGACGGTTGATTTATGAGCCTAAAGGATCAAATAAAGACTATTTAAAGCTAAAGCTAAAGCTTCAGGATACCAACTGTCATAATAACTAGACAAATATTTAGAAAGGCGAGGCCTCATGAACACTGGTTGAGCTCGGGCACTGAAGCTGGATTAAGTGTATTTTTCCAGTATTATCCCACAGAAAGACGCTGTCTTCTTGGCCATAGACAGAAGCCACAGAGGACGTTGGACAAACATGACCCTAAACGTTTCCAACTGGAAAAGCTTTCAAATCAACCTACATCTTTATCTGACTCCTCCCTGTACTGATGTAGGAATAATAAGACAGCTGACTTTTCTTCCAATATATAGAATCTAAATATCTCCTGCCCTGCTCCACACGGTTAGTTACCTTTTCAGACACAGAGGCGAAACCTTTAGTTGGGTGTTGCGTTCTCATGTCAAAGACATGGAATTTCCCCTCCAGTGAAGTGGCAACCAGCTTGTTCATGTCAATGTCCTTCCTGTCAAACTCCACACAGCAGACCTGTTTAGGGTGGAAGGTTTAATTCCATCAGATGAGATGGACAACATTCTGAACAGAGGATTTATGCAGTTATGACTGAATCAGTGAAGACTGTTATGAAACTATCTGAAATAATTGTGATCAGACAAATAATTACTAACAATATTAGACATCAAAGAATGTCCTGCACTGATGAAACACAGTATTAAATGCTTTAAAGAATGAACAATAGCATCTTTACTAGACACCTGTCTACCTGTCCCTTTGTGGGATCATTTGGGTTCCAGTGGTGAGTCCAGCAGCTCTCAGCTGTCTTTATCCAGACAGCCACATCTGTTCACACAACTGCAGCCATCTCTTCTTCATTTACTACTTAAATCCAATGAGCGTTCTTCTCACCCCGTTCTTGATGTTGGTTTCCCACCGTAGAGACATGCTCCTCAGGTCAAACAGTTTGATGTCACCATTGTCGTAGCCAGCACACACACATCTGTCCTGATCATTAAACGCATGACCTAAAATATATATTATGGTAAATAAATATCAGACACAGGAAAGATCAATGAGTTTAAACCCAACTGTACAACATAAGTTTAGATGTTCTCTGGAGGACGTGAAGCTTCAGGTGTTCGTGGTTTTCTTCTACAAAACCTTCTGTATGAAGGAAAGAACGATACGCACGTATTTCAAGCAGTATCAATAAAAAAGTGCATTTCAACCCTCATGCAAGTTTGACTTGGTTAATTTAGCTCATTAACTGTAATTATTTAAACTTGTTACTGTTCTGTAACATTTTAACTCATTTAGACACTTAAACAACACGATGTAACTTCAAGTCTGTGAAATCAAACTGTCCACTGAGGAAACACTGACTGATAATCAGTTTCACAAGCTGTTGTGTAAGTGGAATAAACAACAGGTTGAAATTATATACATGTCCCCAATAAAGGAGGGTCTGCAGGTGGAGACCACAGACCACTTCTCACTTCCTGTTTCTGGATGATGTTTTGGTCTCTGTTGAATGCTGGTGGTGCTTCACTCTAGTGATAGCATGAGACAGGGTCTACAACCCACACAGGTAGCTCAGGTAGTGCAGCTCATCCAGGATGGATGGTACATGGAGGCCACGCCCACTACTGAGCCTCATTCTGACTTGTTTTAAAGACGTTACATCAAAGTTGGATCAGCCTGTCGTGTGTTTGAGTGTGACTCTAAATCCAGACCTCAATGGGTCGATGCATCTGATTTCTATTGATAATATTTGTGTGATTTTGTTGTTGTCACATTCAACTATGTAAAGAATAAAATATTTATTATTCAGATCTTGGATGTCTTATTGTTATGTTCCCTTTATTTATTTATTTTTGAGAAGTGTATATCTGATTTTTCTTCTTTACTCACCAAATGCGACAGTCCAACAGTCTCTCCTGGTTTCTCCTTCCACAGGCTCCATGTTGGCTACAGGTGAATCTTTTTGTCGGGGATCCCACACCTTTACGGTTCCTGTAAATAAAACAAAACGTAATTTATTTTTAGTGGTTATGTTGTTAATGACTTCATGTGTCTGAAATAACAAGACATGAAACTTTTAACACTCTTACCATCTCTGCTTCCAGTGACTATCTCAGGAGCACCGTCACCGATTCCCAAACCACCAACACCATCGATACTATTAATTATCTCTTTGTGAGCCTTCGAAGTGTAAACTGGCACCTCGGGTGCTTCAAGATTCCTGTGGATGACAGATATGATCCTTAGAAGTAGAGTAGTGTAAGAAAAAAAACTGGTTTGTTATTTCAAATGAAATCTTTCAGCATTTCAGAACAAATTCTGACTGCAAAGACACAGACCGAGTGCTTCGAGTAGATTTTACCATATATTGAGATTTCCATCAAAATCTCCGGTTGCCAAGTGTCTTTGCTGAAGAGAACCAGCTCCAAATGTCCCACATTTTAAAGGTCTTGGTTTCTCTACCTGAAACAAATGAGTTATGGAATTGTGTTAGTAAGTTTGTAACAACAATAACGAAAAACATGACTGAAGAGTTAAAATTCTAATGTCAATTTATCAAAGAGAAAATAAAAACACATGTATGTGAGTTAGCAGCTGTTTACAGAGTTATTCACGTGTACACAAATATTCAAACATGTATGAAGCTAAACATACTGATACATTTACAGTAACAGTTTTATGAAATATTAATGAACTCGTCTTTGCATGAATCACGTTTAAGTTTGTTTGATTGTTAAGCCACTTCCTGTCTGCAGCTGCTTGTTGCCATGGATACGTCCTTTTTCTAGAACCCTCGGTAACCAGGAAAACCCGGTTAGATAACCCATAACCGAGTCTGGTCCAAAGATCAGACCTGCAGTACCTCCTTGATCAGCTGAGCTTCTCCATGCTGGACCTCGTAGATCTGGATCAGACCGGTTCCTCTCGGAAAGTTCCCCAAACACACGAACTTCGCGCTGCACGGAATCCATTTACTATCAAACACCGTGTAGTTTAAACTCTTGTGAATGTGCGCGATGATCTGAGGCTTGGAAAGCGGCGAGGACATCCTTCTACACAAGACCGTTTGGTTAAAATAAGCGAAAATTTAACTCCAAAACAAAAATAACAAGACCCTCCCACGAGTTCAGGCATCCAGGTGGCCAAATGACTGCCTGTCTAAATGTACACATTATAAATAAATATACTATATTTGAATAACTCAGATTTAAACAAATACACAGAAATTATTAGATGGTATGACGTAGTCTGATATCTGGTAGAGTATTACAACTGTGGTACGTGTTTATTGTTTTTTTTATGTTAAGGCTTAGATTCTGTGACCCTTCAGGTCCTTTTCCAAACTCGAGGATACCAGATGCGTCTGTTGCCACAAGCTGCTTCAGTTTTAACTTTATAATCGGATTTAAACTCGTTAACATGGACAAACTTCCGACTACAGGCGCTGAAGAGGAAACAGGTAGTAAAGACTCGGATTCGTTCACAAAAGTTAAGTGTAAAAAGGGTGAGAAACGGAAACGTGACGAGGCGGACGTGGACATGGAGGAGCGCGTGCACGTGGAAGACAGCGTGGCGCACAAACGGCCGCAGTTTCCTCCGATTTCAGGAGATAAGTTACGGGTAATTACAGTATTATCTTTGTTACGGTATCATGTATGTTACACGTGTGAAAGCCTACATTATTAAATGTAATTTAAAGTGTTGCGCATGCGCGTCACACCGCTGCGTCTCACCTGGACGTCAGTCTGAATATTTAAAGACATTATTTAACACTTTCATAATAACAAAGAAAGAATTCAAATAAACCCTAAAACGAATTATTTGGTCTGACGTCAGCAGGCAGGACTGATTTTCTTTTTATTTTTGACTTTGTAATTCTAGGAAAGTTTGATAACGTGATAAATATATGTGTAAATGTCATGTAACATATATGATGTTTATAATGTGAACAAGTAGAACATCCTCTCCACCACATGCCTGATTGACAGCTCCGCTACCATGGCAACCTGTAAAACTCTGCTACCATTCTAATTTGCGCAGTTTGTATGTTTTTATGTTTGTTGGTTTTTCAGTTATTTCTTCATGTTTGAAATCAAAATGCAAAAGTTTTTGTTTTGTCTTTGCTTTTGTTTTCTGTTTGGCTGTTGACATTTTCTCTCTCTTCATTGTTTACGCTAAACCATGAAAACAAACTGTCACTTTGTTTTTCGGCTTCAGAGTCATTTGGAAAATCTTTCTGAATATTTTCAGTCTGATGAAGTTTGGATTGTATGTGTTTCAGGGACCAGAAGAAATGCGGAAAGTTCTGGTTCCAGCTCACAGATACACCCCTCTTAAGGAAAACTGGCTGAAGATTTTCACTCCCATTGTTGAGAATTTACAGCTTCAAGTCAGATTCAATCTTAAAACCAGGAATGTTGAAATTAAAGTAGGTTTTTTTAATCATATTTGGAGTCAGTAAAGCTTCTCTGTGTATTTGTTCTTCTTACAGTCGGATCTTATTTTTTGTTTTTCAGACATGCAAAGAAACGCAGGACATCAGCGCGCTCTCAAAGGCAGCAGATTTTGTTAAAGCGTTTATTCTTGGATTCCAGGTTGAAGTGAGTACGTTACTTGAAGGTGTCTGTTAGCTTAGCATGTTCTTGTTTTAGCAGATGCTCAACAGGAACAACTGCTCATGTAACTAATGTAAAGATTTGTCAGGTTTTGGGACTGTAGAAAATGAATTTATCTTGAATTTAACAGCAAACTAAGTGAAAGTTGTGTTGAGTTTTAGTTTTTTAGAACAAAGTCAGATTCAGACTTTGGCCTGCTGTGATTGAAACAGGAATAATTTGGTATAATGACTGATTGACCTGCAGTGACTCTTGATGTGAAGCTTTTCCTTCGCTCTGCTCCTTCCAGGACGCTTTGGCTCTCATCAGATTAGACGAGCTTTTCCTTGAAAGCTTTGATGTCACAGACGGTAGGTTTGCACTCTAGTCTGTCCTGAATCTCTTCACATTTCACTTTGTTCTTGTGAGTGACACACCTCTCTTGTTTGTGCAGTAAAACCTCTGAAGGGAGACCACTTATCTAGAGCTATTGGAAGAGTAGCAGGAAAAGGGGGAAAAACCAAATTCACCATAGAAAATGTGACAAAGACCCGCATTGTGCTTGCAGACACGTAAGTGCTCCAGTCGCTCTCTCTCAGTTTAACACTGCTTATTTTTACATGTGTGTATTTCAGCTCTGTGTGCAGAAAGCTGAACTATGAGTGTTTATAAATGAGACAATGTTTTCACACTCTGAACTGGACTGAAGCTGGTTTGTTGTTAAAGTCATCCTGTCACACAAATTTCATGACTTTGTTCTGAAGTATTAACCTGTAATCTGAAATATTTTATATCTAAAAAACGTTAGGAAAAACTAATTTACAGCCATTCATGCTCAGAGTACTCTGACTGCTTGTAAATTGACCTGGATTCAGGTCTCTACTCATTAATATTCATAATACTAATTCACTGGACTCTGATTGGCTAACAGCTAGCCTATGAGAGCACAGCTTCCTGTTTACTTCCCATGCTGTTCATGTGAAACAGCACTACAACTGTCTGAGTAACATACCTAATAACATCCTGCATTACATTGAGTTAATTATAGGACTGTAACAACATGTTTAGTACAGGTTGAGTCTCTCTGTAGATCAGTGTGATGGATCTGCACCTGACCTCAACTTTACCTTTCTAGCAAATCCACCTTGAAACTGGCCAAAATTAAAAAAGTCTCTCTCTTCAAACTGGTTTGAACAAACACTTAAATATAAGTTATACATTCTTAGAGTCTCTCCAAAAATAAACTGAAGCTATTTGTCCCATAAATCTGGATTTTTCAGTAACATGTACATTGTGCAAGTCCAGCTGGAGCGTAGCACAACAACACTGATGGTCGGCCATGTTTGCTTCTGAACAGCTGAGCTGAGCTCTCTCTCTCTCTCTATCTATCTCTGTCTCTCTCTCTCTCGCTCTCTCGCTCTCATTCAAAGTAAAAAAACAACATTTCTTTGTGTCTCAACAGAAAAGTCCACATTTTAGGTTCTTTCCAGAATATCAAGATGGCCCGAACTGCTATATGTAACCTCATTTTAGGTAAGAAACCCCTATTTTTAAAACAGATCTGGTATTTTTACATCAGAACTGAGTTTTTGCCTCAGAATGACCTTTTAAACTCCTTCTACCTCCACAGGAAGTCCACCGTCAAAGGTTTATGGTAACATCAGAGTGGTGGCCAGCAGGACGGCGGAGAGGTTCTGAAGTCTGATTGGTTATTGTTTGTCAGCCTGTGATTGGTAGTTGACAGACTCCTGGTGTCTCCATCATTACCATATAGGAACATATTTATAATGAATACATTAAGAGAACGTGGACATCTGAAAGTGTGAGTTCTGTAAATAAACAGAAATTAAGTAAATTCTTGTTCTTGGATCAAGATTTTTTATTTTAAATAATGAAAACTTCATGCAGATTTTGGCCTGACTGTTTACTCCAGGTACCGGTTAAAGGGTTAATTTTGTTTTCAATCATTTATAAAACAAATAACAGCTGGAACAAAAAATTGCTTGAAGACCCACTCCAGTTGTTGTTAACATGTTCTTATGTTTCTGATGCTAAAAGACGTGTCTTAAGAAAATTCAACTCAAAATTACATTTGAGTATTTCTGCATTCAAATTACTGAATCGGTAGCAGACGCTAAAATGTGTCTAAACAGACTGGATTTGTGATGTAGAAACTCCAGTGGGCGGAGCCACAAGCTGCTGTGCCAAGCTAGGATAAACAGAGAGCTCCTGGCAACAGGGAGGGGTGGGGCATCCTCCACGCCAACGGCTCCGCCCACAGCGCAGAGAAGATTGTAACTGTAGTAATATTACAGCTGCTGATATGCAGATTTATCTCACTACTTGTGTAAAATGAGGCATTTAGAACCCCATCACATACTCATCTTTAGTTCTGACAAAAGACTAAATCATGTTACTTTCAACATTTCAAAGTTTATTTAAATTTTATTTCATTTTCATACAGTATCAAGTTTCCAACAGTCCCACAGCATAATATGCAGCATGCAGAAAAAAAGGAAAAACAGGTTCTCAAACTTAAATCTGTTCAGATATTCCCACACAAACTTAAAAGAACCAAAGTCCCTCAGAGAAAAAGTAGCACTTACAAACTAAAGCGCGGTCTGAACTATACAGAGAACAGAGAGCCAGAACTGCATTTAACAAATACTTATATACAAAAGAAAGAACAAAAACATCAAATTTCCCCTTTAAGCTGAGTACAGTGTGGCAGTTTGAGACAGGATCAGATATGCAACTTTGACTGGAATCGAAGCATCTCGCTGATCCGGGTAAAATACAAAAACTTACATGTAGTTCAGTTCATTTGGATTACCGTTCATAATATGTGTACATTTACCAAAGTTTGGCAACATCCATATTGTATACCGTTAAGTTCTTAAATATATTAACATCACCATTCATGTGTAAACAAGAGTTTTATTTCAAAAAATTGATCTACATGCACAACAAAAAAAATATACTTCCATGTCATGCAAGCACAGGGAGGCCCAAGCCGTGCAGAGCTTTGGGATGGGGGGGGGGGGTTAAATAGAGCACTCCAGATCTGACTGAAAGTTCCTGTTAAAACCAGCAGTTGGCCTCCGAAGCAAAACGAACATTTATTCCAAAGTTCTTTATAGTAGGAAGCAGTTTCCCTTTAAAAAAAACATGAAAAATTTGGTTCAATTGAGGTTTTTTCCCTCCCTGATCGTATCAGCAGGGACGGAGGGGAGGAAATATGATCGTGACAGAAATGAAGAAGTGGGAGTGGAAGCCAACTTTTGAAATGTACACGCTCCAAATAAAACAGAAAAACCCTAGAAACTAGTCTCCCCCTCTGTGCACACTGATCATGCTAACGTGTTAAGATTCGAAGTGTTTGTGCTGGAGAAACACGAGCCGACACATGAAGAAGAGCTCGAGCAGAAACCTTCTCCCCTGCTGTTCAGTAAGATCAACACATTGATTACCTAATATACACATATCGGTTACAAAAAATGCTGCCTGCAGGTAAGTCTCTTAAACTGCTTTATCCTTGCACAAACAGCGTATAATCTCACAATTATTCACTCTCAGTTTTTTACCAAGTTCATCCTAAGATTAAAGAAAAGCCTGAAAACCGTTTGGATTCCACCGCAGTTTGTTAGCGAGAGCTGAGCCGTTCTTTGCTTTGAAGATTGTCTTACAGATGCAAAATGCTTCGAGAGTAAACCACGTCATCAATCTGCAGCCACTGTTTTTATTTGGAAAGACATTTTCTTGGCATGAATTTATCTACCTGTAATTTAGTGACAGGAAACAATATAAACACATTAAGTATAAATAAAACTAGCAGTTTTATTACAAAAACAAAGAGTTGCTTTGCTAATAAGAGCAACCAGAAGCTTCACTGTTCGGTTCCAACTGCACGTGTGAGCAAAACGGACAATGAAGAGAAAATGAGAATTTGATTTTGTATCTAATGTGACTTGTGCAGATGGAAGTGTGACGCACCAGCTGATCCAGCGTGAGTGACTGCGGCGATGAGCGCTAATAACTTGAACTGGTGTCTGGATATGTTCTGGTTGGCACTTCATACCCTACTTTCTCTAGCTGTACGGCAAGTGTTAAAACACTAAACACTTCCTCTCACCAAACAACCGTAGATATACTTGTATTTTTTTTTCTTTATAAAAGACAAGAACAAAAAATAAATATCAAAAATAAACAATAAAAAAAGGATGAAATATGAACAAGCAAACCAGCCCCTTTACTGCGCCCCTCCTTCCCTCCATCCTCCCCTCTCATCCAAAACCGGAGATGCTCTTGCAAAATGACAAATGGATGCCTTTCAGTCTCTTAAAGTGCTACGACCAGGTTATTGAGGATTTACAGTTCAATAACACTTCAAAGTTGGCTTCACGAGGCCCGTGGTTTTTCAAAAGAAAAGTGGCTTCACAGAGAAAGACAAAGAGAGAGAATACTTCCATTGAGTTACACAGAGCGTTTTGCCGGACGTCGAGCAGATCTTCAGAGATGGTGGAGAAAGCAAGTGTTGAGGGCGAGGAGGGGGATTCAGCAAGCCGAAGGCGCTCACACGTCCACCACCATCTTTTTGTGTATATCGAGGCCGCCAACCACCTGGAGGAGAGAGAAGACAGGACACGCCCACTGATCAGTTTAAACTGTTTTACATCCAGAAGGAAAACACACGCCTGGATGTTGCTGCATCACGTCTCCAGCAAACAGCTGATCAGTATGAGGTAAACATGCCGTCGCTCAGCTGCAGCCATGTTGGAATCACACTGAACTGAAGAACTTGTGTGTGTTAAAACTGCAACACGCATGTAACATCTGTATGACTGCGTGTAAATCTCATCACAAAGTGTCTTTTGTCTTCATTCAGTGGTCATTTTATCAAATTGATCAAAATTAATTCTCATGTTTGTCACAACTCACAGGTCACGACCTTTCACACAGTTTAAAAACCATGAAGACCATGAAGACCATGAAGAGGACCATGAAGACCATAAAGAGGACCATGAAGACCATGAAGACCATAAAGAGGACCATGAAGACCATAAAGAGGACCATGAGGGCCATGAAGACCATAAAGACCTTAAAGAGGACCATGAAGACTATGAAGAGGACCATGAGGACCATGAAGACCATGAAGAAGACCATGAAGAGGACCATGAAGACCATGAAGACCATAAAGAGGACCATGAAGACCATAAAGAGGACCATGAAGACCATGAAGAGGACCATGAGGGCCATGAAGACCATAAAGACCTTAAAGAGGACCATGAAGACTATGAAGAGGACCATGAAGACCATGAAGAGGACCATGAAGAGGACCATGAGGGCCATGAAGACCATAAAGACCTTAAAGAGGACCATGAAGACTATGAAGAGGACCATGAAGACCTTAAAGAGGACCATGAAGACTATGAAGAGGACCATGAGAACCATGAAGACCATGAAGAAGACCATGAAGAGGACCATGAAGACCATGAAGACCATAAAGAGGACCATGAAGACCATGAAGAGGACCATGAGGGCCATGAAGACCATAAAGACCTTAAAGAGGACCATGAAGACTATGAAGAGGACCATGAGGACCATGAAGACCATGAAGAGGACCATGAAGACCATGAGAACCATGAAGACCATGAAGAGGACCATGAAGACCATGAAGACCATAAAGAGGACCATGAAGAGGACCATGAAGACCATGAAGAGGACCATGAGGGCCATAAAGAGGACCATGAAGACCATGAAGAAGACCATGAGGACCATGAAGACCATGAAGACCATGAAGAGGACCATGAAGACCATGAAGAAGACCATGAGGACCATGAAGACCATGAGGGCCATAAAGAGGACCATGAAGACCATGAAGAAGACCATGAAGACCATGAAGAGGACCATGAAGACCATGAAGAGGACCATGAGGGCCATAAAGAGGACCATGAAGACCATGAAGAAGACCATGAGGACCATGAGAACCATGAAGACCATGAGGACCATGAAGAGGACCACGAGGGCCATGAAGAAGACCATGAGGACCATGAAGAGGACCACGAGGGCCATGAAGAGGACCATGAAGAGGACCATGAGGGCCATGAAGACCATAAAGACCATAAAGAGGACCATGAAGACCATGAAGAGGACCATGAAGACCATGAAGAGGACCATGAGGGCCATGAAGAGGACCATGAAGACCATGAAGAGGACCACGAGGGCCATGAAGAAGACCATGAGGACCATGAAGAGGACCACGAGGGCCATGATGAGGACCATGAAGACCATGAAGAGGACCATGAGGGCCATAAAGAGGACCATGAAGACCATGAAGAAGACCATGAGGACCATGAGGACCATGAAGACCATGAAGAGGACCATGAGGACCATGAAGACCATGAGGACCATGAAGAGGACCATGAGGACCATGAAGACGACCATGAAGACCATGAAGACCATAAAGAGGACCATGAAGACCATAAAGAAGACCATGAAGACCATAAAGAGGACCATGAAGACCATGAAGACCATAAAGAGGACCATGAAGACCATGAAGAGGACCATGAGGGCCATGAAGACCATAAAGACCTTAAAGAGGACCATGAAGACTATGAAGAGGACCATGAAGACCATGAAGAGGACCATGAAGACGATGAAGAGCACCATGAGGACCATGAAGACCATGAGGGCCATAAAGAGGACCATGAAGACCATGAAGACGACCATGAAGACCATGAAGAGGACCATGAGGGCCATGAAGACCATAAAGACCTTAAAGAGGACCATGAAGACCATGAAGAGGACCATGAAGACCATGAAGACCATGAAGAGGACCATGAAGACCATGAAGAAGACCATGAGGACCATGAAGACCATGAAGAAGACCATGAAGAGGACCATGAAGACCATGAAGACCATAAAGAGGACCATGAAGACCATGAAGAAGACCATGAAGACCATGAAGAGGACCATGAAGACCATGAAGAGGACCATGAGGGCCATAAAGAGGACCATGAAGACCATGAAGAAGACCATGAGGACCATGAGAACCATGAAGACCATGAGGACCATGAAGAGGACCACGAGGGCCATGAAGAAGACCATGAGGACCATGAAGAGGACCACGAGGGCCATGAAGAGGACCATGAAGACCATGAAGAGGACCACGAGGGCCATGAAGAGGACCATGAAGACCATGAAGAGGACCATGAGGGCCATAAAGAGGACCATGAAGACCATGAAGAGGACCATGAAGACCACGAAGAAGACCATGAGAACCATGAGAACCATGAAGACCATGAAGAGGGCCATGAAGAGGACCATGAGGACCATGAAGAGGACCATGAGGGCCATAAAGAGGACCATGAAGACCATGAAGAAGACCATGAGGACCATGAGAACCATGAAGACCATGAGGACCATGAAGAGGACCATGAGGGCCAGACACTGCCCATGATGGAGGTTGGAAGACTTCATTCTTTTCATGTCTTCAAACTAAATTAATTTTATCATCATCCTGATATTTTCACACTAGTTTCACATAAAAAAACTAACTGGACTCACTGAAGCCCCTCCCCCACCGCCTGGGACATGTCCTGTCAAAGGTTCGTCTTCTGTCTGTCTTTCATTTCAGAAATGGTCTCAGGATGGTGGTGGTGGGGGGTGCACTGTGACGCTGCTTCAATCAGATAATAAACACTGTGTATTTTATTTTCCAGAGTTTTCTCTCCTCTTTGACCTTTTCCTTCTCCACAACAAGCTGCATCAGCAGACATGTCTTCCTCCCTCACCCCCCCCCACCCTAAAGACAAACCCAGGAGAGATTTGACTTACTGCACAGAACTCTTCAAAGGATATCCTGCCGTCTCCGTCCTTGTCTGCATTTATAATAGTCTTGTCCACAATCTGCTGGAGCTGCGTGTCCTTCAAGTTGTTGCCTACCATCATCTTCAGCACCTGGAAGAGCTCGCCGTTGGAGATGTAGCCGTCCTTGTCCATGTCGTAGATCCTGAAAGCAACTGTGGGGTAAAAGGACAGGAAACAGAATCAGGTTCTGATCAGATGTAGAAACACCAGCAGAACTTCACGTTGTAAACAAGTACTTCAGATAAACAAAATAACTTCACTAAAAATGAAGATGAAGTGAGTTTTTCATGTTCTACGGACAGATTAAAGGAAGCTGAGAAAGACGAGATCTGTTGAAACAAGCAGATTGTGGTTCAGGATCAGAACCAGTACTCACATCGCAGCTTCTGTTCTTTGTCTCCTTTCACACTAAACTGTGAGACTCCTTCAATAAACTCTAGAGAGAGAAAAGAAAAACAACTTCAGCATCACACACACAATCATCTTCAAGTCTTTTGGTTTTATATCGGTGGTTATTCTTCAACACGTGCACGTACCTTTAAAGTCCACCTCTCCGTTCCCATCTGTGTCGAATATGTCGATGACCCTCTGAACCAGCGGGTTCTGTTGCAGCTCCGGCAGAGACATGAACTCCTCCACACTGAGAGAGCCGGAGTTATCTAGGTCAAGTTTCTTAAACCTCTTCCCTAGCCTCTTAATCTCATCAGCATCGACTGGACAAAAGAAAACACAAGGAGAAGATCTGGATGAGAAGTTGTCTTGTAGCTGATCATCTAGAAAATGAGTGCAGGATTTAAATGAACGTTTCCTCCTGAACAGTAAAAACCACCGAGCTGAATAATGTGTCTGCAGATATAAATATCCTTGCAAACACCTGCATGATGTAAATCATTTCCAAACAGGTGAAGGACGCAGGCCTGAGCTGACCACGTCCATCCAGACTGAAACTCTCAGACTCTGATCCCAGTAAATCAAGATCAGGTGAAAAGACACTGCAGATGAATTCTAAAGAAAGACAACTACCTACATGAAAGCTGTGCAAACTTACAGTATTTGTAGTCACCTGGTGCATCTCTATAAGACGGCGTTTGGCCTGCCATCAGTAAAACCTGCCCTCAGACTGGGACACTGAGCAGCAGTAAATCCAGAAGCAATAACAAATCCAGTTGTTAATTGCTATATAAGCTTATTCACACAGTCACATGATCACATTGACCAACCACTAATGTTTTAATCTGGGGTCCTAAATGACATCAGCTATTAATCTTTATACATTAATAAACAACAGGCGTGACTTTTTATGAGGCTTCAGTTGATTCTGGGTCTGATCTGGTGTACTGACCTTCACAAGAACATGAAGTCCAGCTGCATGACAGGTGCTGATAAGACTGACTAATTGATCTAAACAACCAGGATGAAACAGGAGCTGCTCAACGTTTAAACTGGAAATCCAGCAGGTCATGTTGGGATTTTTACAAGCTGATTTCACCTGCTTATGTAAAGACAGGTGACACATTTAACACAATGAATATACTTTCATTTAGGTCAATGTATGATCTCAGAACTATTACAAACATGAGCTGCTGTATCTAACCTCAACTAAACACCTGGGACATTCTATCTTCCATTATCACCCATTTAATATAATCATATAAATACAGGATGTGTGGTCTTATATACCTGGTGGATGATATATTAAATCACTAAAACATAATCCCTTCACCCTGAAAGGAAACCACTAAATAACCAGGGTTTTATACTTTGACCACAAGATAAACAGATTCATGATGTAAGGTGGAAGCTGCTCATCAGGACAGAATGCAGAGACAGACAGGAGAGAGACATTAGTGTTGTTCATGTCTCAACACTCAGACGCAGCATGTGACATCAGATCCATGACTAATCTGAGTGTTGGAGGAGGAAAGAACCCCGGACAAGGAGAAAGTTAAGAGACACAGTCACAACCACCGAGTTTCATGATGGGCTCGAACCATAAACCTGGAAACTGTCAGTCGCACGCACGCACACGCACGCAGGTAGAGTCAGGATTCCTTACAGCTTCAGTGAATATTACTGATATATGCTGGTAAGAACTGCAGATCATTAAACCTTGAGTAAAGTCATCTTCATCCTACTGAACAACATGTTTTACTGAATAAAACTCCACTTTATGTTAGTCCTTAAAAACAAAAACTCCTTTTCATTCAGACCAAATCTTCATATATATTATGAAAGTTTCATAAATATTAAAAAGATAAAAGGGATTTATGTGATGAAATAACTCCAGAAGAGACAGACGGTGTTTCTCTAGTAAACATCTGCTTCTGAAGAACTTTATCAGGTTTGTATGTTTCCTGGAAATCCTCCTATTTATTCTGTTATTTAACTTCTTTTCATATCATGAAAAAGATTCTTTGTTTCTAAAGACATTTATAATTCAATGAAGGTGCCTGTGATACAAACATGTCTGTTAGACTTCTTACCTAGAAACATGTATGTTATCAATACATCCAATAAATAGACCGGATTTTTTTATTTTTATGGCCTCTGGTGAGTAAAACTGTAACAATGTCCACTAGAGGAGCATGACATCATGTTTCTTTGTTCTTTCAATGTCCAATAATAAAGCAGATGGTAATAAAAGGATTTTATTGTTTCAGAGATGTTATAAAAATCCCTCAGGTGCATCAAGTGCATGAAGCAGACGACAGTAACTTGTATCATAAGGAGAAAGATGGACGTCTAAGAACATCAAACAGCTAAAGACCCACACAGGTAAACACAGTCCCTCTCTGTTAGTAAGACCTGAAACAGGAGTGTCTACTAAAAAAAGCTCCTTTCCAGTAAAGTCGAGTGTCGTATTTCTCAGAGAAAATAAAAAGACATCAGCCTGTTCCTGCTTCCTCTCAGCTGGATTCTCAACATATACATCAGAAACTATTAAGATTTAACTGTGTTTTCTAACCGAGTCCAGTTTGTTGTGTAAAAACCATTTAGCTGGTTAAAAAGAACTGTTTACACTCTTATAACACTTGAGCTTACAGTCACTTGGTGTCTAATATTCATGACATTTACACATATAAAGTATATTTATTGAGAAGTCACTGGATTCAGTCAAACACACCTTTGACACCTGATCAGGGTTCCCTGATGACTGGAACTGGGTTACTGAAACCAAGTACAAGACATTTCTTCTCAGCAGCCTCCTGTTCACACCAGATGACACAAGCTCAGCTCATACTGAGCCTGAACATGGAGCATCACTGCCACAGAGCCAGATTTAATACAGTAAACAGTCATGTTGAAGCGTGCTGCGAGGCTGTTTTCTGATTGACTACATACAACCGTTTGTTTTCTAATAACTATCTGCAAGAAGATGCAGAGCAGCTCAGGGTAGCCGTGCTTTTCTATTCATTAACCAAACGATAGAACACCATCGTCAGATCACTCTGAGTATAGATGTAGGGAGGTCAGACTGAACGGCTCTGGGCTGGTGGGTAACTGAACAGGCTGCAGACCAACGTGTTTAAGCATCTGAGTGATGGACAGAACCTTCCAGGTTTAGTAGTGAACATTCACCGTTCCAACTACAGCACTGATTCTAAACACATTTTAAAAGAAATGTGTTTGTCTTTGCATGTTACAAGTTGGTTATTAATCTAAATTTGTTAACCAAAGTGTGCAAAATGTTTCCTATTCATGTGAAGCGTGAAGTATGTACTGCACTGCATCGCTGACTCATGCTAATGAGACGCTCACATACTTATGCAAACACGTGAAAGATGCTAGTGAGACTATCAGAGTCGTAGCTTCTGTCTCCACATGCCCAAAATCAGTCTGAAAATAATCAAATGCTTGCACATATATATATATATATATATATATATATATATATATATATATAATATGAAACTGAAGTGTTCAAGCAGCAGCTCTGTTCTGTTCAGTTAAAAGAAAACGCTGACGTGCAGATGAGAAAAAGTGCTGTGACATTTTTGACACATAAACAAAGTTTGGTACAGATGCTGAACAGGAAACATCTGAACGCTGTACCCGGATCCCTTATTGCTGTCAGGAGCTGCCAAGAGAGGAGGTACATGTATTATTCATGATAGCAAAGACGACAGCCTTCTCACAGTCTGAGTTCCCTTCTCAGTCTCAAACTAACAAGTCTAATGTCTGCCAGCACCACAGATCCACACAGCAGCCAGCTGAGCCAAATAAAACTGATCATAAAGACGGTGCATTTACTACAGCAAGAAGTTTACATGATGTACACAACAGATGGCTCCTTCTGAAAACACATCGACCCCAAAAAGGAAACACGGCTGCATGTTTAGGTGCAAGAAACTCATTAAATCTGCTCCAATTATCTGAATCCAAACTGAACACTCAAATTCTAAATCAAAACACCAAAATCTATCCAACAAGTAAGCTGCAGTTTTACAACAACTCCCAAAAGTAAAAAACAACTAAAAAGCAATTTACTCTCTCTAAATTTTAATGACAGCTGTGTTCCTGAAATGACAACGCTTGATGAAAAGGTGGCTGCTCGATGTGAGAGCCAGCAAAGGTATGAGATGTTCTGAATTTTTCTATCGCAGCAACACCTGTAAAAAGACTCACGAGGCAGAGGCAGTTATGAGGGAAGTGCCTGAGATAAAATAATACCTTTAATGTTGTGAATTTCCAGCCTGATCACACACATTTTCATTGCTTCTTCATAAAGAAACAAGAGGTTATTGTGCAGAGACTCAATGTACAAAATGAACTGGCCTCCTCCAGAAACCCTGCTTACAGAGAAGAAGATGGTTGTACTGTTAAACTCAGCCTTTAAAACAAGAAGATAAAAAACTAGTGTGCTGTTGCTGTAAACTAAACCACAGAAACGTCTGTCCAAAACACTTTGATGCAGGAAATCTGGAAGAATAGATTTCTATACATCCCTCGTTAAGCACAGTCACACTTACAGACTGCTGCATTTTTATTACATGTATGTGTTATAAAACATACTGGGATGATAAACCTACTGCCTAAGAGATGTAACGGTTTGCATGGTCAGAGGCTCCTCACACTGATATGCTAATGAGCAGCTCTGAGGGATACCTGATGTAACTGTGAGATGATTATGATAATCTCACGGAGTCCACCACAGACCAGCCGTGCACACACACACACACACACACACACACACACACACACACACACACACTTTGCTGTATGCACCCACAACAGTGTTACTAGGCAACTGGAACCCATTAGCCCCCAAGGTAGCCCACATCCACACACATATAGACACACAGGGGAAAAGAAATATTTAAACAATTGTTCAAGAGGCGAATGCATGAAAACATCCACACTGTATAGAAATGTCATCAAACAGCACAAAGGACACAAACACGCTGATACTCGTGTAACATTTGTTTGATTCTGCAGCCTGTTGTTTCAGTCAGAGAGTTCAAAGTGTTTCACAAACTACAATCTGAGTCCAGTTAGACTGAAGCTAAAAGAAGAACCTTCAAGTTAAGTATCTGTTTCCCTACACTGATGCACATCAACAACAGTTAGCTAACCTGAGCTAAACATCAAACATCTGTGCACATCTGTGAGCAGAACAATCTGCTGGGTACGACTAGCTTTCACTCCCCCATTTTTAATTAGAAAAAATACAGCAATGCTTCCAAAATGTCATTAACGATTGTGTCCTCTTAAGCGTGCTTAACCCTCCAACAGCTCACCCTGCACATTAATGGAGACATGGAACTCCATTAACACAGTGAACCTGAACTGAGACCAGCAAAGGGAGAAAATAAAGTCAAGATTGTTCTGAAAATGATGGTCCAAAGCTTGTTGTCTATAGCGCTCCGAGCATACGAGATCAGGGAGGGTAAACATGAGACGGTTACATTCACAGCTCAGTAATTACATGACTTTGATACATGACACTCTGCTAATTAGCATAATGGTGTTCTATTGAGTAAACAAGGGTGTGCTAACTATACTGAAAGACACACCTATCACACTTGTTCATATGAGATGTGCAACCTTTATCTAATGCATCAGTCCTTTGCTCCCTTTATGAAGGTAGTAAAGTTTAAATCAGCTGTGTCACTCAAAACATTTACAATCTGTCTGAGAAGCAGCTGACTGAAATATTGTCACCAGTATAGGATCTGGATCAGTATAGGATCTGAATCAGTATAGGATCTGGATCAGTATAGGATCTGGATCAGTATAGGATCTGGATCAGTATAGGATCTGAATCAGTATAGGTTCTGGATCAGTATAGGATCTGGATCAGAATAGGATCTGGATCAGTATAGGATCTGGATCAGTATAGGATCTGGATCAGTATAGGATCTGGATCAGTATAGGATCTGGATCAGTATAGGATCTGGATCAGTATAGGATCTGGATCAGTATAGGATCTGAATCAGTATAGGATCTGAATCAGTATAGGTTCTGGATCAGTATAGGATCTGGATCAGAATAGGATCTGGATCAGTATAGGATCTGGATCAGTATAGGATCTGGATCAGTATAGGATCTGGATCAGTATAGGTTCTGGATCAGTATAGTATCTGGATCAGTATAGGATCTGAATCAGTATAGGATCTGGATCAGTATAGGATCTGGATCAGTATAGGATCTGGATCAGTATAGGATCTGAATCAGTATAGGATCTGGATCAGTATAGGTTCTGGATCAGTATAGTATCTGGATCAGTATAGGATCTGAATCAGAATAGGATCTGAATCAGTATAAGATCTGGATCAGTATAGGATCTGGATCAGTATAGGATCTGAATCAGTATAGGATCTGGATCAGTATAGTATCTGGATCAGTATAGGATCTGGATCAGTATAGGATCTGAATCAGTATAGGATCTGGATCAGTATAGGATCTGGATCAGTATAGGATCTGGATCAGTATAGGATCTGGATCAGTATAGTATCTGGATCAGTATAGGATCTGAATGTGTGTGGGGGGTGGCACACAGACCTTGTAGAACCAGACCTGGCAATACACCTGTCCATAAGATCCTTCATCCACACCTACAGGAGGAAAGTTTGTCCTGTTTCTCAGGGAAAGGTGATAAAATCTAAATGAGCCATGCTACAGCTTACGAGGGCTGTGGTCAGAAGGTTGCTGGTGCCTGCAGCCGTGACAACCAGAGGACCTGCTGGAGGATACCAGCAGCAATAAAAGCTGTCAAGAAGAAGAAGGACTTCTGTTTCTGTGGTTTCAGAAGCAAAAACTCAGGAATGGGAGGAGATCTGAAAAGCCAGAAGGACTTTCTGTTGGCTTCAAAGAGGTTCTGGCAAACCCTCTTATGATTTGGGAAAGGAAAGAAGGACCCATCCCAGGCCATGTCTGGTTTGGGAGGGAACAGCCAAAGTGGGAATATTGTCAGGCACTAGATGGAGGATCTCCTTAATCCAGTCACCATGCTGAGGGGCCTTGGAGAGAGTCAAATCCATTACATCTGCAGAAGTTACAGAGGTAGCTAAAAGGTTCCTCGATGGAAGAGCAAACGCTGAAGGCTCTGGATGTTGTGAGGCTGTTACGGTTGACAAACGCCTGTAGAGCAGTTGATACTCTACATTCAGCCCTAACCTGTGGTATGAGATGTGGATGATGAACGGAAGAACCGGACCCTGGACCCAAGTGGCTGAGATGAGATTCCTCCACGGAGTGACAAGACTCAGACTTAGAAATAAAGTGTCAAGCTCCATCATCAGAGTAGAACCACTGCTCCACTGCATCAAAAGCAGTCAGCTGGCGGGGTTTCAGGTATCTGATTAGACCTCCTGGTCACCTTCCTCTGGAGGTTTTCCAGACACATCCCATTGAAAGAAGACTCAGACCCAGATCTGACTGAGGGGATTATAGATCCTTTCTGACCAGAGAACACCTTGGAATCCCCTGGGAGGAGCTAGTGAGTCTTGTTAGGGAGAGATTTATCTGGGTTTCTCTCCTGGATCTGTTGCCCACATGATTAGACCTTGGATAAGGTGATGATGGATGGAATATAAGATCTGATTACAGATCTACAATCTTTCGTTAAATAACTACATTTTTATTCCTGTAATTTGAACCACACCTAATCTCCCTGTCCAAGTCATTCAAAGCCGTGGAAGTGCAATATTTACTTTTAAACAGTATTTCCATTGCAGAAACCCTCAGATGTAGTTCATATTCTAGTACCTGCAGAACTCATGAGGTGGGATGATGATGTCACAGCAGCTTCGACTGTAATATTAGTTCTAAGCATGACAGAGTAGAACATTGTTAAACAATGGACAGAACAAAGACTGTTATTCTAAGTTTATTTCAACTTATGTGGCAAATAAAAAAACAGCAGTTTTCTGTTTTACAAACCAGGTGTTCACGCTACTGACGGCGTGTCTGGGTTGTTTTTTCTCTTCAAGGTCTCCTACTATGGAAAACCTTTCAGTTGAAATGTGTCAAGAATTTGCAACTGTAAGTTAACAGTTTATGTGGTGAAAAACTCCTAAAATGTTAAATTTCAGCTTCATCAATCATAATCACATAGAAGCTAGTGTTGCCATAAATATATCTGTTTTCAGAGGTGAAACTCAAACGGACTGACCAGTTCTGGTCCTGGTCCTTTGTCCTCTCCTGAAAACGTACTTGCATGTAAATGAAAGACACAAATATTTGGCCCAAACAGGTTTTTACTAAACTAATGCTGAAGTTCAAGGGCATTTCTGGAACTAAAGAATTTCACACACAAAAGTGCACATTTGCACATTCTGTGAATCTTATCTGATATGGGCCACTGGTGAAACAATGCTGAATACTAGAGAGAGAGCTCCAGCACGCTGTGCATTAGGCTGATTACTCTGATAATGTGCAACACGCCTGCATGAACCAAACCTAGGACAAAGCAGGGCACAACATTGATGGTGTGTATTTATAGCTGTTCTGTCATTAGAAAACCCCCAACTCACCTCACCAACAAGCTCAGGCTCCCACCCTCAGGGAAACCCCTAGCAACAAGGAACTCCAGCAAGCTGCCCGCTGTTTATATTTATTTTGGGTGGCTGCAGATGGGGCTGCAACAGTTTCAGGATGGCTGCTGCCTTTTTTCTTCTTTTTGAGACCCTGATGCATGTATGTGTCTGTGAGAGGACATTTGCATGTTCTTTAACAACATGTGATCTGAACATGTTGGGAGGAGCGTCCCAGTCTAGGTTACATGCTTTTACAAGTAGACCAGATATAAAATATATAAATGGTGTAAAACTTTCAGAAAATATCTCCTCCAACACCTGAACCTGATACTGATAATTACATGACTTCAAGGCAGTACACAAAGACTTCATTTTGATGTTGAGACTGAACAGAGGAACGACTGAGGACCGGTTCAGGTAACTGGAAACCAGACTGTGCTAGTTCATGCCACACTATGAGACAGTAAGGTGTAGCAGAAGGCATTTTTCTAACCAGTAGGCCTCAGCTAAGTTCCTCACAGCTAGTGCCTGCCTGTCCAAGCATTTGATAAGTTGAACAGCTGTTCAGTCTGTCGAGGGTAAGAGAGTCATAAGACGACAGTCAAAAAAAGATCAAGAGGAAGAACACGAAGAAAATGTTCAATAGAAATAAAAGTAAAAATATTTCTCAAATTTGATCAAGAGAATGTGTAATACACGTGAAGAAACTTATCTGGATGTACTGAATATTTCTCTGTAACATTCTTCTTCTGTGGTATTTTCCCTCAAGCTACAGATCAGTAATGAACTAAAACTTGTTGAACAGTTCCAGGCGTTTCTTCTGCATCTCATGTCTGAAGTGTGCTTATAGAAGAAACCAACGATGAAGAACAGGCTGAACCAGGTAGAGAGAAAATGGCCATAGAAATGTAAATAAGATCTAAAAACAGAACTCAAAGCCTTGATTAGTTCAGTTTACAGTTATGATTCATCTGGAACCGCCTCCCCTCACTGTGGTGCCATAATACTGAGGGATGCCTGGAAGGCCGGGCAGGCCAAGGTCCTGTCCTCCACTAAGTATGGACAAGCTGCAGTGTTGTTTTGTCCTCAGCTCTGTACACTTTAACTTGGTTAAATTACTTTATATGTCAAATTATGCTTCTATTCAAATTAAAGAATGAATAAATATTCATTATTAACCAAAAATCCTTGAGCTGTAAAAGCACCCTTAACCAGCATATGATCTAAAACTGTTTCTCCTGCTGATAGAAAATAAAAACTGTTTTCCTAGATGGATCAAGATTTTAGAATGATTAACCTCAGCGTTTCAGAAAATAGAGCCATTTCACTGTGCCTCTGCCTCCTACATACCTTTTAAAAGTGTACCAACAGTCTCAGCTGCTAACTTCAAAGCCCTGATGTAAAAGTTACTAATGGCACAAATGAATGATGAGGTCAATCTTGACAGCGACTTGGTCCCTAAAGACCACCTACACTACAGAGGGACCAGGCAAAATCTCAGCGCTCATTATAACACATGCAGCAGTCGACCCTTTACAGCCTGGATTTTAACAACTACCAAGGGTAAAATGAGCCATTTGCATCTCAGAGAGGTGACGAGAAATCTGCATCTCAGAGGACTTTTTAACCAAAAGGGAGCTGAGACTGTGTGTTCATGTATCACAGAGTAAGTAAAGGAGGCCAACAAAGAAGAAATGAGTCACTTTAGTTCTGCTCAACAACTCCAAGATGTCCAAAAGGCAGAGACATCACTTAGACAGAAAACTAAAACGCTAATAAAATTATTGAATGCTGACATTTACCAGAGCTCGTACATCTCCAACAGAACAAATAACACATGATAGCACTTAATAACATGTGGAAAAGAACAGAATTTAGTTAATTTATCTCAGAAATAAAATAAAATGTGTAAATCAAGATTAAAGAGACTAAACACAGATTTAAAATACTTACAATGTGAGCACATCTCCAGGGGGTAACTGGCTTCATTTCCCTGTAAAAGAAACAAAATTATTCATTATATTCAATTCAGCTTAGAAAACATTATTAATCATTGATTTCTGCTTATTGTGCATCTATTGAGTGTTAGATGGTTTTCTACATGATCAGAGAAATTAAAGTGACCTTGTTGGAACATGGAGTCTTGTTGTTAATAATCTTTTTAACTCTACAACAACAACAACAGTTAGTATAAATAGTTTCTCTAAGATGTGTTTTATTCTTACTGCTGTATTAAAACTCTTCTGAACAAACTGTCACAACTTCTGCTTTATAGAGACGGTCCCATTAATGATGATCAGTAACGAATGCTTCTGATTAGCTACAACTTGTTTAGCTTCTTGATTTATATAAAGTTATTAAGAACAGACTTAACCTTTCAAGAGTGGTCTCTTAGTTTTTAATGACACACTGAAATTCATAGTGTGCTGTCCTGCTATATAAAACCTTAGACGTATGAGACTGTTCTTTTTATTATACCAATGATGGAAGAGTTTCCTGATTTAAAGAAACACAAGTGACTGTTCACACATCGTTCAAACCAGCAGGAGCGAGAACGCTTGACTTACAACCCTGAACTTTCAGGTTACTGGAGAAGATGATTAAAATCAATGCAGGCACGTTGAAAAGGTAAAGCTGTACAATCCTGTAGAGTTACATGTTTTTCTCTTTACAGGAACAAAATGAGGTCAAATGTTTTGAGTTGTTTGGTGAGTTTTAGTTTGTGGAGCAACACCAAGTCTTTCTGCATGACTCTGGTATTGAGACTGTTTCAATTAAACACACACATTGTGTTTGTGTGTGTGTTTTAACACACTGAACAAAAAGTTATGACTCTGTCAACCTGGTGATGTTTTTGGTAACTACAGTGTTTCTGAGGTTTAGATGAGGATACATGAATGTTTGATCTGTATTTTTTGTGTTTATTTATTAGATTCATGTTTGAAATTATGTTTATATCCTTCACCAAATGTTAAAGAATCTGAGTCTGCATGGTGCTGACTGTGATGCTGGCCCATGCTCAACAACTACATCCGCATCCCATCTCTTCCAACACTGCAGTGTCAACTAATACTGTCTGATTAGTGGCAGAGGGGAGGCTGGACCAATGAGGAGTCCGTGTTCTAGACAGGTGGGGGTGATGGGATGAGCTCCTGAAGCTAAGAGCGATACCCCCGGCCAGGAAGCAATCAATTGGTCCATCTGGAATTCTACACTGAGAATTCAGCAAACTGGAAAATAAATTTGAACATCCTGGAGCGCTGGTCAGGGAAGAAGCTACTGACTGAAACTGTACACAGATAAAGCTGGAGTTAAAGACGTCCTTCCATTAAAAAACAGTGTTTCTGATGTTTCTGTTGAATATTTTAGCTCCACAGGTGTTCTTACCTTCATAGTGGGTGAAAACAGGTCAACAACTTCTCTTTCAGTTTTAATCTCTCAAACTACGCAGGTGGTGATAAAACCAGAGTTCTCCTGAGTTCTAACGGCCTGTATCTGTTTCATCACAACTACTTTGTTCGTTAGTATTCATCAGCTCCTGCAGTTGAAACCACACCTAGCATGCTGCTGGCTAAAAGCTGTTAGCATAAGGTAGCAAACAGGAAGACACGACATCTGAAGTTGCCATGCACAGCGGGGCAGGAAACAGTATTCCTTGCTCTCATAGGCTAGTTTGTTAGCCAATCAGAGTCCAGCAAATTCACATAATGAATATGAACGAGCTGCTGACGAGGCCTGACTGAAGGAGCCGGAACCAGTCGAATTTTGATGCAGACAGATTGAAAGGTCTGTTAATCAGTGTTTCCTGATGTTTTTTTTAGATATAAAATGTTTCATATTACCGGTTAATACTAAGAAATAATCACAAAGTCCTGAAATTTGTATGAAATGGTCTCTTTAAAACCCAGTAATTTAATTTCCAGTGACACTGCTAAATGCTAAACAAAGTGCATGAAAAATAAAGTGTTTTAACTATCAAATAAGACTTTAATAATCTGTTCTGTGACAGTTTAAAGCTACCTGTTAGCTCTTTTGCTCAGCGTTTACACAAAGCCAGTGCTGGTTATGTCACCTATTGGCTAATCACTGTGCTGCTGCAAAGAACAAGGTTTGCTACACAGAGGTTGTGGTATTTTAAGAGCAGCGAGGAGAAAGAGGTGACACCGGATTAGCCATGAGAGCACCTTAGCATTTGACACCCTATCAGAAGAGCAGAGTCAGTCTCCAGTGTAGAGATCAGTGGCTGATTAGTATGTGGTTTTTCTTTCTGAAACAAGTCCACATTGACTGTTTAAGACATCTAATTCCAGCGTGACACTGTACCACACAGCTGCACTACTACCAGGGTTTGGATGTCTAATTATCAGTATTATTATTACTGTCTGCACCTCAGTGTCTCATGAAAACTCTGCTTTGTAGAGCTCAGTCAGTAAAAACACAACAAAACCAGAACCATGAAGTTTAAGATCATGTTTGATCTCCAACACAACTCCAAACTTCCACTGCTAAATTAAAAGTATTTGATTTTTTAGTTTTGACAGTAAATTTGAGCTCTAACATGTTGGAGGGTCTCTGCAGGTAAACAGACTTAAAGTAAAGGAGATTTGGTTTGGGGGATTATGGGTTCATTAATCAAAGCCTTAATTATCTTCTGGGGCATCACAGGGTCAAAGAGTAACTCGTGCCATATATTTGCATGATGAACGGCTTCATGCAGACCCAGTTATTCAGCCTCTGTAGACTCCACCAGAGCAGAAGAGATGGAACCATTAGAAAATATTTGATTTTTTTAAGGGAGCTACATGAAGTAACTTCTTGCATGAGCAGAGAGGAACAGAGGCAGAAAGAGTTGGACTAGTTTGCTCATCAATAATGCTTACTTCATTCAGAATCAATTAGACCAATGTGCTCAAAACACATTTTGCATAATGAAGAGTCTGGCAAAGCGGCTAGTTCAGTAGCAACACTGCAGCCGACCCAAAAACCCAGCTAATTATAGACCTGCAGAACTCTTAACATGAAAGACTGGGTACACTGCATGAGTCTGCAGAACATTTTCCTGAGTCTTTATTCTCTTCTAACTGAAAAATGAACACGTTAAATGACAGCAAATAAGGATTTGGTAAACAATACATCCCTGAGGAAATAATTTATTGAGCATTAAAAAGTCTAAATATTTGTCATGAAGGCCTGTGAACTGAATCTCAAATAGGTCTGAATTATAAACTGATGAATTACAAATGTTTCCTGGACCTGACATCTGTGTCAAAATACAAAAAAACAATACAAAACAAAGCGATTTAAAAAGGAACTGACGTAATATCTATTTATCTCTGTGGTTAGTTATAGTTGCTGCTATTTCGTGCACCATTACATGAAACGTGTTCAAAAGAGTTTTAAATGTCTGAGTTGGTTAATTGCAGCAATTCTTTGGTGTAATAACTACATGATAGATTTATTTTCACCCTAAAGTTAATGAAACTGAAATAAAACCCTCTACTCTACACAACTGGGTGAAATAATAAAAATAAAAACTGAATTTTTTTACCCCACATAATGACACGTTTCTGTGGTTTTTATAATCTGAAAATTTCCACTAGTTAATGACTTAAAAACTTCCACTTTAAGATGTAGTTTGTTGCAGTGAAAATACTGCAGATATTTACTAGTATTCCTCTTTAACTACAAGCTTCTGGACCAGCACAGTGACTTGCATAAATCCTGGAGATTCATAAACACTGCAATGTCTGTACTGGACAAATTAGGGTAGAATGAGAAATACAAGCAAAGAGAAGAGGCATCCATCACTCCCTTAATCCAATCTGTGGTGCCTGGGATGTTGTATATAACACCACATATGATGTATTGGGAGACACAGTGGACTAATCTATATTCCCTGTCCTGCCTGCAATGGGAAACGTGTTCGTATCTGCCTCAGAAATCTTCTTCAGACCCGAGTGAGTTGATACAAAATGCCCCATTTAACTTTCTTCTATGGATACAGGACTGATGCATGAAGGAGAGTCTGAGCATGTTCTCCCAGCTTTACTGGCTTGTTCTGTTGCTTCTGGGAACACAGAACTACACAACCTCCAGTGAGAACATAAAGCCCACCATATGAGAAAGCTTTATGATAAACATATTGAAGCCTTCAGAGTCACAGAGCAGAGCTGAGCTTTCAGACTGCTCTTTAAATAGAATTTACCCTTTTTTTTGCTTTGCAGAGCAGACACATGCAGGCCAACAAGCAGCTTTGTGTTATTGCTTTGTGAATAAAAATCAAATCATACAACTAAGCCATCATCTGTTTCTGTGCAGGCGTTCGATTAGTCGCTCTTCCTTAAAGCTCTGTTTTTAATCTTGTTTTGTAATACTGCTCAGGCAGATGTGTTTGTCTATTATTTGTTTTTGTGTTGCCCCTCACGGCCGATGTGCGTGTTTCTGTATATGTGTTAAGGATCTGCATCAGATTTAAGAGTCAAGGTCAAATATGAAAATAATTAGCGAAATCTCAGCTGCTTCAAGGTATTTCAACAGGACTAATCCTCTCAGCCATTTCAATCCCTGACTTAGGACACACAGTTTTAAAGACCTTTCAAGTCTACGTTCGCCAGCATTTTGAGGCCTGAACCTTCTTATTATTTAATGCCAGTAAGTCATAATGGATTTATTGTGGTCAGAAGATATGAAAACATTTCATTCTAACCTGTAAAGACTTTACCATTAAATTGTTCCACAGACAATAAAATGTGTTATTGTATAATTTATACCTAATAATCCATATAAAGCAGATGTGACCATCTCCAATCGTTACAGTAAAATGCCATTAAAGCTAAGCAAATGGAATAACGGTTGTAGTGTGAGAAAGATGCTGCTGATCGTAACACTCAGTGATTGGAGTCTCGTTTTTGGTTTTATTGCCATCACCTTTATTATCTAAGCTATTTTTAATAAGATTAATTATACAGTGTGTGAAGTCTTGGAAAAGGGTGACACAAAAATAATCAACATCTGTAATATATTCTGCTTCTTGCATGCTGGTGAAGGTCAAACCTGACCTGCAGTATATTTCTATACATCCTGTTGTAACAGACATTAAACTCATTGTCCACTGTGCACAGAGCCTGGCATCAGCAGACAAAGAGCTGTTTGGAACTGGAGTTTAGCTTGTGCCAGTGAGTGCTGAGACTGCAGAGACACTGACCAGCTGGGAGAAAAATCCAGATTGAGTAGGCTGGTTTGGAAGTGCAGTGTGGATCACGTAGGGTTGATCATCACTTGTGCTGGTGCTTCTCTGAGGCTTTTATCTCTTTTACATTAGCTACAGCTAAATCCGTATGTGGGTGGCGCTTGATTGCTAAGCAGCATATGGTCCCCTTAGCATCAGATCATTCCACTACATGCTTAAGTAACTGTGGCCTCAACTTCCCTTTGCAGACAAGAAACACACGTGTAGACAAGCAATATGTTAGTACAATATCTGCAGGACACACAGGTACTTCATAGCTTTGGGCCCAAACACAGTAGTGTTGGAGATCAAATACAAGGAATATACATTTGATTAGTTAAACACTTTAACTGTGTTTCTATTTCTGAATATTTGAAATATATAATTGTGGTACTCTCTCATAGTAAATCAAAAGGTAAGTATGAAAAGTACACGTGTTTAAAAAACTACTTAAATCAAATATAGTCACTGGACTTGAAGACATCTCCCAACGTTTAGACTTATTTAACATCACAAACACGGTTTGACTTTCTTAAAGGTCAAAACTTAGAGAAATATTAACATATAACTTTAAAAAACAATTATCCAAAACATTAGTCATTTTGTTTGTTCTAAGTATAAATAGAGATAATAAGATGTTTAAACATTTTTCATCATTAGTGAATATATTGAATTAAGTCATCCAATTATCACTTTTATTTATTCAGAAACTTTTCTTTTTTATTGCATGTGGAATAAAAATTCCAACCTTTGCTGTCACACAGTCGACGTGTCCTGCACATCTGTCTTGTTCTTTCTATCAAACACCTTCGACCCTGGAATGTTGGTGAACCACCTGGTCTTCAGGTCTTCCTCTGATCATGGTCCAACCTTTGCTATCTTCACTTCAACATGCTGACTTTATCTTCTCGGAGTGTTGCTTAGTAAAGGTAATGAGTGTATGGCTCATTAACACAAAATGTTCTGCTCTGGTTTCACTTGATGATCCAGTTGCTCTAAAAACCTTTTGGGTTTTTTGTTATGAACAGCTAGCAGGAAATGGAATGGCAGGAATGTTTATTCAGACCAAGTTCCTCTGTGGTCTTGGACTGTATCACACCCTTCATGGGTATCAGTCTACCTCCATGTTGTTTCAGTCTCAACACTTTCAAAATGCTTCAACAGAATCTTCTTCATCTGTGCTACACTTTCACATGAGTGTTGTAATGACCAGACATGGATCTCTGTTCCTTCACTGACTAATACAAGGAGCAAAATCACAATGATTTCACCTCCCGTACGTTGGAGCATCGCTGGACAGTAAATATACTGGAACTGTGTGTGAAGGTTCTTTAAGGAAGTTTTTATTGGTTTCATAGCTTAACATTAAAACAACAACCATATGGCTACTGTGTTCAAGCCATTAAATTAAGCTACCGGTAGTCAGTTACAAGCGGCCCTGGACCAAAGGAGAAGGCTGCTGTTGAACGGGTGTGGCTGGATCCACAAGGCCTGCTGGAGAACATCTCTGATTTGGAGGAAGGACGTTGTGACTCTTGGGTGGAGGCAGTTAGTTTCTCTGAACTTTCCAGTTTAAATAAACTTCTATTGTTACTAGCAGAGTAATACTTTTTAGTCAACTAGAGTTCAGACCTGGTTTGTTTTGCAGGGTTTCTAACAATGTGAACTTTTTAAACACATGGAGGTCCGGTCAATAAGCTGCTGTCTCTAATGTTAACAAAGATGCTTCAGACAGAAAGCAAACTGGCATTGTGTAATCAGGGAAATAAAGAAATGTTCATTAAAATATATTACTGTGCAGACATGTTTTTCAGCTCTGACTCCCTCTGATTAGCCATCACGTTTTAAAGCACCAATTTCAGCTTGTCCTGCAGTTTTAAAACAGATTCCCCCAAAAAGCTGGAAAATTCAATCCCTAAATAGATTTTAAAAAAAAGTCTAGAAGAACAGACTGAGTATCAGTCTGTAAAAACACCTAAATGAATCAGTGATAAGCAGCTTCTCCTCTATCCAGTCTGTAGAACATCACCATGAGGTTCCCCGAGGTTCTGTGGTCTTCAACAGATCTGCGCTAACATCTTCATCTTCTTACAGGAACATAACAGCAAGTCACTGATGATAGACATGCTGCATCAATAACTCATCTAATAATCAATGGTGCTTGAGTTACTAGTTTCTTATAATCTTAAACAGATCATTTATATGTTTTGGTCATTTTAAATCCTTCAATTGAACATTTTAGACTTTAAAGATATTTTAAACATGTTTTATCATAAAAACCATTGTCGTAGTTACAAGGATGGACGATGGTTACTTGGTAAGCACACGTTTATGTGTGCGCGCGTGTGCGCGTGTAGCAATCCTATGGCCTGCCATGTCAGCTTCCTTCAACATCACTGTAAATTTATTTAAAAATATTCAGTTTATCAATAAAACAATAGGATTACATTCAATAATGTTGCAAATATCTACTCGGCGTCGAGCTTTTTATTGGGAAATATATGTATTTTAGTGTGAAAAGCAGCGATTGTGAGAGAAAGACGTGGTTCCATTTTCCTGCGTGTGAAATGTGTCACAGTAACTGGTGAAGCGAGTGAATCGAGGCCTGATACGCGAGTATTTTAGTCTCAAAAACTCATTTCCAGACGCCTCCAGGCTCACAAGAGTCTGTACCGAGAAGGGATCAGAAATATCTGGGCCACAAGCTGCAGTCCGAGCCCGGAGGTTCCGAGCCCGGGGGTTCCGCTCAGACACGGAGCCAAATGTGGAAGAAAAGCGTTTCCTCTTACAGCCCGTCGGCTCGAAGCGCCACTCGGCGCGGAACACAAGCTGTCAAAAAGCCTCATTATTCGACACACACCAGCTCAGGCCTGCTGTGTTTACCCGGAGCCGCGACTCTTACCATCTTGCAGGTCGGATGATCAAATCCAGGCGATGAGAACGGAAAAAGAGGTGAAACAGGAAGTCAGCAGGCCGCCGAAATGTGGCGAGGAATACAGGAAAACCACGGTAGATGTTGGTCCTGGATTTATACCCCGCTTCAGACTCTCTGCACCGTCTCTCTCCGTTACCGAGGTTTCCACTGCAGTGGCAAAGGGAGTGAGAGCCGCTGGGAGGGGACAGTAAGCGGAGGAGGAGGTTCGGTTTGACAAGCAGGCGGCGGCGGAGGACAAACACGAAGGGGGGAGGTGCAGCTATACTGTACATCCGGGTTCTTTCTCTACACTTACTGCATGAGCGTCACCTGGCGGCCAAATGGAAACATTACATAAAAAATAGAAGACAATAGTTTATCTTGATTAAAGCAGTTTAACAAATCACATTAGTAAATGTTTATTATTTCCTTATTTTACTACTGTAAGATTTCATTTTCCATGTTGCCACATTACCTTAAATCATTTGTGTTTTATTCAAGCACTCGCGTTTTTACAATATTACATAATAACAGTACGCTGTTGAGCTCCCACAAGATTAAAACAATTAAAATAACTCATAGGATTCACTTATTATTGTTGGGATTATTAAACATTTGACAGGACTGCAATCACAAAAACATGTTTTAATGTATTTTTAATAACAATAAGCACCACTTTCACAAAAGGTAAAAAACATTTTAAAAGACCTAAATGAAAACACTACATTTCACTTTTCACTGTCATGGTGTTGCTTAGATGTGTTGCATAGGTCAAATTATTTTTTAAATAACATTTTTGTTATTTCTAGCAATACAATTAAAACAATGAAGTGATTTTCTGTAGAAAAATACTTTTTATGGTAAATAACCAGAAATACAAAAACCATCATCAGATATGTCTTCAACAGTTTAAGCTCGAATATTGTAAAAAAAATTATACATATACAGCGAATTCTTTTAGAAGAGGTAGAGAAGACAATCACAACAGACTATATAACTTCCACTTTTCAAAACTGCATTGCACAGTCCACATTATAAACATCAACACAGCTGCACAAAACTTTCATTCCATAATCCCTTTTTTTAATTTCTCCTTACAGAAAGAACACATGAACTTCATGTGTAAATCACAGAGAAATGAACATGTAGCATTAACATGTAAAATGCATCTTCTGCACATGTTTCTGTTGTGATTTCAGAATGTTTCTATTTGATCACATGTGACCCAACTGGCCACTTTTTATTACACAGTATCACAAAAACAAATATGCTTATAAAGTTGTTACAGTACCTGATAAAAACAGCTGTAATCTTTATTCTCTGTGTTTGCAGTTTGTCTCCTGTTCACCATTTTCATTTGAAAAAACACCTCACTTCCTTTTCATCATCAGCAACATGTTGCACAACACTTCAAATCAAAGACAAATGGAAAATCAGCAATTTAATAAAAATATAAATAACAGAGGCCATAAAGTAAAGACTGGTGAGTCTCTGTGCTACTGGGTTGTTACATTTTTGGTATTTTTTTCCAGGAAGTGACTTGAAGTGAAGTTTTGTTTCAATTGAATTTTGAAATGAAACACTTTCACATATATATAGTTTCAAAATACAAAAACACACATGTACAAGCACCAACTGTAACACACAGACACACACTGTAAACACTGGATCACTTACACAACGGTTACACTCATGTCACTAGAGGGACACAAGACTGATGTTCCAATGATGTCATCTGTATTTATAACTACATTAACATTTGAAAAGTATCAAACATTTAGTTTTAACATTGTTGAATGCAAAGGTCCCATTTTATATTTATAAATTAACAACATATTGTGCACATTGCTGAATTTTCTGAAGAATTACCTGCTGAATAAACAGGTTTATTTTACAAAGAGTTCAGCAGATGGGTGAAAGTTCAAACCCATTGATTAATTATTCCTGTATCTGTGGTCATCAGACAAACATCTCCTTGTTGATCCACATGAGCGTACGCGTGTCATTGGGTTTGCATTCATACTCGATGCTGCTGAAGCTGTTGCCCCACTGGCAGTGGTCCCTTTTGTTGTAGTTGTAGAATTTCACCTGCCACACTGTTTCAAACATTCCCACTTCTGTGAACTGAAGCAGAAGTATGTGTGAACAGTCACAAAAACATAAAACTTTATTTATTTTAGCCTCCTGATGTATCAAAATAAGGATGAATGATGACAAACACAGACTCAAATGATATTTTGTGTGAAAGCATTTAAAGTGAACTAAAGAGGAGGTGTGTTACTAGGACAGATGGCTGCATGCACATGGTATCATACCAACACAGATGAGTTACATTCACACACATACTCACAGCAACATGAACCGTGCAGACCTGCACATCTATGTGTAACATTTAGTCTTTGGGTTTAAATGACAAGAAACAAACAAAGAAAAAAATCAAAGGAAACATTGAGTTGTTTGTTTGTTTGTTTGTGTCATCATGCCAGGAGGATTTATTAATCTGCTGAACACTGACACTAGATCTGTGACAGATTATTTGGAGTGACAGTGAACAGATTTGACAGGATTTAAGGTTTTACTGTCAGTGCTGCAGTGATGCAGCATGACAGCAGCAATAAGTTCACTGTCACTCTGATGAACCTGCTGAGACATTTTCTTTATGCTTTAACATTATAGGATCAAATCATTTATAATATTAATGTACGTTATTAGATGTCTTAGTTGACATTTATGACAGACGTTGATACCTGCGATATCCATCACCGTTACCCAGGAAAAGCATGTCACAATCAGAAAACTTGTAACCATGGAAACACTTTAAGAATGGTAACCATAGTAATGGCACCCCATTCAATTCAGTTGTTCTATGTTTGATTATCTAAAAAAGTTAACCATTGTTGGTGTTTACCTTTAAGTTATAAAGATGTTTTTTCAATGGAAGGGATATTCAGGGATAGAGAAGATGGTGATGGAAAGAGTAATTAATGATCACTGTCATCAAATTATTTGTCAGGTTTGAAAAAGATAAAAACCCTGAATATTACATTTTATCAGCATTTATATAAAACAAGAAATAATCATGTTGTATTAGTTTTCAGTTGGTTAAGACTGCAGGACCTGTTATTGTATTTATTAGTAATTGAAAATCCTTTCATACTAATACCAAAATGCACAAACACTAAAATGAGTGTTGGTAAACTCACTCACAGTCTTTGACTTCTTTCAGAGATATTCTTTGATAGATATTATTATTGTAATAATAATCCTTTTGTTCAGACCTTGTACCTGACAGTGACAACATACTGTACAATGTGATCAAAGTGAGAAAAGTGAACATGGTGAACACAAAATAAAATGTTCTGAGACAAAAATTAAGATCTAAAATAGAAACAAATAACTATTTTGTGACAGACCATTGATCACAATGTAGCAACTATCTATCCAATTTAATTTCTTTTTTAAAGGTTTTCTATTGTGTGTTGACAATAATGTTTCATTCCTCTAAAAATTGTTAAGTTTTGAGCTTAAAATGAGGTAAAAAAAACAGAAAACGTCAAAAGAAAAAACATTGAAAGATTTTTGAGAAAGCCTAAACAAATGATGCTTCATGGTCACTTTAAGAATACAGATAATAAATTCATCTTTACACATCAACAAAACTTTGTTATGCTGTTCAAAATGATGGAATCATCCCTGATTCTTTTAGCAGTCCAGGTGAACCCAGGTAAAAGTTAATAAGTGTAGGCCTCTGTGCAGTCAGTGTTCATACCTGAATGTTGATTTGAACCGGTTGCCTCTCTCCACTCTTGGTGTGTGCCACCCCCTCTGTCTCATACAGGCCTGAGTAAACCACAGACTGTGGGTCTTTAGACTGCTGCTCCAAAGGAAAGGTCACCCCACCCACACTCATGGAGCTGCATTCAGAAACACAACAAACACCCTCATCCTGTAGTCAGTGTATAAAACACACATAATGAACATGTTTGTTGTTATTATCAAATCAGATGGTGAATCGCAGCTGCAGCTGTGTTTTCATGACCTACATTCACCTCAGCTCTTGTGCATCATCCCATCATGTGTGACCTACATTTACATTGGGGAGCTTGTTTGGTCCTGTTTGTTACAGTGATAGTCAAATATTTGATGCTAATCCTTCTTTGCAGATACAGGTACAACTGCATTTATTACATAACAAATTCAACTCCCCAGAGAGAGGTGACACAGAGGCTGGAGTCCTGAAGTAATCTGTGGTGCACCTGACCTGTGATCTGCAGAATTTAGCTATTTGCTGCATGTACAGTTAAATTCCAGTGCTTGTGATTCACCTTGTGGAGTGGTTCAGCAAAAAACTCTGGAAAGAAACATTTCTCTACTGATTTTGAGTTAAAAGTATACACTAATGTAGTTTATAAATCTGAGATACCTTCTCTGAGCAGATTGGCTAAACTGAATAACTGTGGTGCATTCAAGGACTCTGGTTCTTATTTTATCCAGTTGAAATGAAAAAAACATTCCATATGTGGGACATTGTGAAAATGTCACTACCGTTGCTGTATGAGCTACATGCAAGACTTTATCAAACAAATGATTAAAAATAATAATACAACTAAGTCATTTTACAAGTTAAACGGTACATAATATAATATATTCTCACAAGTTGAATGTCGATACAATAATGGACTCCATGTCCTTCTGAGAGGCGCTGCTTTATTCCATCAAATGACCAGTTTCCCTTTCAGTGAGAATGTTGCTGACGCTCACTGGTCATCAGCAGGAATTTAACCACCAATTCGGGATATTTACCGTCATGAGTCCATTTGTTTTGTGACCAGATCGGGATATAATCCACGGACTACCTACGTGGCCTGGACTGCTCCCGGCTTTACCACCACTTCGACTTTGTACTTGGATCCCGTCAGCAGCTTGATGGTTCGCGTCTGTCCAAACCGAGCGCCGTCAGACTTGAAGTACACCGCGCTGTTGTTGGGAAGCATCTTCAAAGAAATCCCAATTTTGACGATCTGAGGGACATCGGCCATGTTTCCATACAGCTGTTGTACCTTGACGTGATTACGGAGAGAGAGAAACAGCAGCTCAGGTGTCGATCAGTTCAGGCGGACAGAGGTGCAGAGGAGCCGCGGGGATAACGCACAGAATATTCCCACTGCTTCACTGCTCCGCGTAATCCAGCCCAACGTGCAACACAAGCCTAATCCCAACCAATGCTCCCTGTCTCTCACTGAAAATCCGCCACCCCCCCCCCCCCCCCCCCCCCCCCCCCCCCCCCCCCCCCCC
>SSNP01000006.1:5342208-5368786 GCA_006937955.1 Pachypanchax playfairii | reverse complement strand
CCCCCCCCCCCCCCCCCCCCCCCCCAGCTCACCAGCTGGCCGCTCCCGTTTTATCTCCAATACAAACACATGTCCCGCTGTCCTTGGTGCTGAAATCTTTCACCGCTGCAATCAACCCACCGTGAGGAATGTAAGAAAACCAACAGGTCTGCTGTTTATATTCAGAGTCATGACAAAAACAGGAAAACCTTGATCGGTTGACTAATTGTAACAGACAGGTAGCTACAACATAATAAACATGCTGTCAGGTGCAAATATGAGCTTCAAACGCGTTTTTACAAGCGACTGCTAAAAGCTGCATGGTACAACTCTTCCTCTCTACATTTGCATTGATCATCATGAAGATAAAACAACGTGCTAGTCTTAAATCACGCTTAAAATGTTGCTTCTGGAGAATCAGACTCAAACAGCAGTTCTTTGGCTTTAAAGTTGTTCCTTTTTGAACTTGTCTTCATGTCAGTATTTGTCCAGTTTCAGAGGTTTTCTTAAAATCTTGATATTTTTGTACTTCCCTTTCCTCAGAGCATTATTCCCCCCCCCAGTGAAAACTGAAAAAAGAAAGAAAAGAAATGAGTGAAACAACTAAAGTCAAACAAAGCTTTGGAAGACCTTTACAAAGTCTAAAGAACTATAAATCCAGACTACATAACACAAATGATCTGGTTCCTTTAGATCAAACTAAAGAAGCTGTGGATGGTTTAAACTTGCATAACAGCATCTTCCTCTGTAGAACATGCTTTTTAATGTCAAATATAAACTGAAGGAAGGAACGCCACAATTAATTTGATGGATAGCTTTATTCAGAACTTCAGCCAAATCAAAACAGACCCTGACAAGGTGACGCCAAGGTCAAACCCACTCTGCAAGACAAGACAAACAAAAGAGCATGGAAAGAAAAACCTGCACTCCCAGTAGATCATGTTTCCATTTGCTTTACCAAGGCCTCATTTCTTCTAAAAACCTGTTACTGGGACATCTTGTTGTTGCTGTGGCTGGATTTCAGGTGCGAGACTGGGGTCTGCAGTAAACCGGGAGTATTGGTTGTTAGAATGAAGGTCTCTTGCTCTTTGGTAGCCAGTGTTAGACTGAACAACATGAGAAAAAGGGTGCACATGGTGCTTTTCAAGCCAGCTCGCAGGCATCTCATTGGTTCTCCAGGCCTGAGCAAGTGGCATTTGACGAAGTCTCATTAATATGTTCCCAATTAAGAACAATTCAGGATCAATTATTGTAGGTGGTTGAGACAAGAATCTGTAAGGAGAAGATCCAGTAGCTCTGCTTTCATATGCATGGGGAGAAGCTCCACCTGTACCATCAGTATATCCAGAAGATGATGATCCAGTGGCTCTGCTTTCATATGCATGGTAAGGGCCACTTGTCCCTAGAGCATATCCAGAAGCTGGAGATCCAGGTGTGCCATAACTATATGGGGAAGATCCTTCTGTGCCATAAGTGTAATCATAGGGAGGAGATCCAGCAGTGTCATAACTATAACCATAAGGAGAAGGACCTGTCTTGAGCCCACCGTAGCTGTAATAAGGAAATCCCATGGGGCCACTTTCATAAGGATGTGATCCAGCACCAGCATATGGACCTTCATGGAAAATCAAAGGTTCATACCAGGGACTGGGTGGTACAGCATCAAAGCTTCCAGCATGTGGGTTCACTGGGAAAGTGGGTGTCTTCTCAATAAAGGAGCTGGTGCGAAAGGACTTTGGAGAAAAAACATTAGAAGCACTGGTAGAGTTGGACTCAGAAGTCTCATTAATTCCTTTTGGCTCCTGCGTTGATGGAAGCTCTGTAGGTTCAAGGCTGGACTCATTTCTAATGGACGAAGCCTCAAACTCCAGATCAAAGAAAGATTCAGCGGACCTCAAGGAAGTTGTGTTGTCATCTTTGTTATCCAGATAGTCTGGGAAAATATGATTTAGACTGAGTGATCAAGTTTCACAAACAACATTTGAATGACAAGTCAGCAGGTACAAGAGCAAAAAAACAACAACAAAAACGTAGAAAATTTAAAGTCATTCAGAAACTGAGACTCACCCAAAGGAAAACAACTCCCAATGCTTAAACTCAAGCAAATCCAGGAAACCCTGTGAAGCAAGTCAACATAATACACAACCCCATGACTTCAATTTGAGCAGATAGTCACACTGTTTTATATAAAGACACTAAAATCTCACATATCTGACCTTAAACAAACTTCCAGGATCATGTTTGTCACTGAAAATCAGCCACTCCACTCAGAAGTAAGAGTCTGGTCTTAAACACAATGTTCTGCCTTGATTCTACTCATTAAACACACCTGTAACTCAATCAGTAGAACCTGACTCAGCATCTGCAGTCCAAACCTGCTTTAGGCTGGTTGGACTTCAAAATCAAAACCCCAGAAACTGTTTCAATATAATATAATATTGTTATTTAAAATCATGTTGATATTAAAAGTAAAATCAGTTTCTGCAGGTGATGCTTCATACTGAGAGAACACCACCAACATCATCCTGAATGTCCCATCAAACACACACATCAGAAAAGTAAAGTAATTAATCTAAATTGTACTTATGCAAATGTCCTGTATTTGTATAGTGTTTTCTAGTCATTCAGACCACTCAAAGCTTTTACCCATTCACCCATTCTGATATGTAAACTGGGGGAGAGGGTGGGGGCTAACACTCGCACAACCCGATACACAGATCGACCCAAGGACACTTCGACATGTGGCAGTAGAAGCCGGGATCGATCCACCAACCTTCAAGTTGGAGGACGACCGCTCTAACCACTGAGCCACAGCCGCCCCATGTATGTAAGACATTTCAAGATAAACATCACATCAAGGCAATACTTGCCCAACTAATGAAGCTGGTTCCACAACCCTGTCATGAGCATCCATGAGAGACCTGGGTAAAGTCTGACAACAGTGTTCTGAATGATCTAAACCAGGGCTATTCAAATCCAGGCCTCAAGGGCCGGTGCCCTACACGTTTTAGATGTGTCTCTGCTCCAACACAGCTGATTCAAATTTACCAACTTCCTCCTCACCGTGGCAAAGTTCTGCAGAGACCTGCTGACGAGCCATCATTTGATTCCAGTGTGTTGAATTAAGGAAAGACCAAAAACATGCAGGATACTGGTCCTTGAGGCCTGGATGTGAATAGTCCTGATCTAAACAATGAATTTCTGAACTGTGATTATATAAATGCATGAATAACAATCTCCAGCTGAGACTGTGACACAGAGTAAAAGCAGATTTAATTGTCACCCCACAGTTCCTGATAGAAGGATCAAAGAGGAGTATTTTCAATAAACCATCAATCAGAACAAACAAGGATCTTCAAGTTTTGCTTTTCTTTACTTAGTTTGACAACGATTTATGTCTGACATCTAGTGGCAAGACTTTGTATTACAATTTTCACACGTCTGTATAATTTGGAATCATTTTTTCCTCTCAACAACAAACAGTCAAAGTTCAACGGTTGCAGTTAAAATACTGATTTTTACCTATTTAAAATGGCTTCTAGAGAAATTTACAACTCCATTTGATGTTACTTAACTGTAAGTCTTCAGCGTCCACGTTTTCAGTTTTGTCCATATGTATACCTTTCTTTCATATAAAATTATGAAGAGGTTAACTGCACAAAAATGTGTTATGACCTGTGTACGTGACATGCATTCTATATTAAAATGGAAAATTAACCAAACAAAAAAGTTAGTGTCAAATTCTTACACAGTGGACTGAAAAATCCTTCATCCCAAGGTTCCTGGAAATTAGTAAATAATCTCCATATCACAAGAACATGACTATTTAGTTATTATAAATAACACTTTACATTATATTATAATCTGCTGAAGTTTAGAAAAGGAAATAAAAAAATAAACAACAACAACAAAAATCACTAAGGAACTCATGTCCATCACCACAAATCAGTATCAATGCTGATATTTTTGACTCATTTTATAGAAATGTGTCATCTTTATTCTTTTCACTTCTGTGAACAAGTAATACTGCATATTTTGTTGCGAGAATTGTTTGTCTTGTCTTCATGCTGCTCAGTGTGTCTGAAATGTAATTGCCTCTAGGGGATAAATAAAGTTCTGATTCTGATTCTAAAATCAAGTTTTCTGATCACGCGAGAACAGCTCCAGTCCGTTATGTGGCGATAATGAACCGAAACTTTGACAGTCGTCTACCTTTAAACAAAGCGAAGAAGAAGAACGCAACACCAAACTCCCGCTTGGTTGGCGGTTCAGACTCGATCGTGTCATTTTAATTGTCACTAGTATCTGCTTCCGACTTAACAAACGGTGAGTAAACACACACATTTACAGCTTCATGTTCCTACGATTGGATGTTGGTTACTTAGATATTTATTTAAAAACAAAACCTAATATAGACGAACCATCATGTTTGACTAGCTAACACTATGGGAGCTACATCCCTCTCATTCACTGGTATGTTTCTGTTTTAATGCGACATTAATGAAATCCTCTCTATCTGATCTGTATCTTAGGAGCATCAATGTTTACAGCTCATTCATAGCTTTGATAAAACATCTAACGTTAGTCATGAAGTATCGACAAATGCTTCTTTAAAATATGTCCAAGTTCTCGCAGACATATTAAAGTGATATAACTAGTGAACTTCGATCCTGGATCTTCCGGATTCAGACTAAAGCTGAACAGCTGCTTTTTGAGTCCGTCATTCCGTATCAGCTACATCTCGTATACTTTTTAATTAAATAGAATATAATATAGTAGAATAACCCTTTAATTGTCCCACAAGGGGAAATTTGGTCGTAACAGCAGCAAAAAACAGATATACAAATAGAACAGGACATAGAACAGAAGCACATACAATGTTTACAAAAGAAAAGAAAAAAAAAACATTAAAGTCACACACACATCAGTACTGTGTGTTCACATGTGGCTTGTATTTTTAAACACATATACAAGGATGTATAGGAGATGGTTACAGAAGTACACAACTACAATCAAAATCGTTTTTACTAATTTTCCTGATTCCATTATAAATGTGATTAAATTGCATTCAGTAATCTGTTGTGTGTTTAAAGACTGTGCTTTCTTTATCTGAGACTTGATGCTCATGAGAGTCTTTCTGTTTTTTAGTGAACCCAAAAAATCCAAAAGGAGTCCTCAGTCGTTTACAGACATGGGAGCCTTGATTTCTCGATGGACGGTAGGTGATTTACAGACAAAAATCTGAGGATTTTACTTATGTAGGTTCAGCAAGCAGCATAAAGCAACAAGTGAATTACTGTAGAAAAACATAGAAATGCAAATATGTAAGATAATGTGGTTGGAAAAGAGCATCATTATCACACAGAGATGATTTTCTTCAAAATATTCAGCTGCCCTCATGTAGACAAACGCAAATCTACAAGGATAAAACTTAGCTTGATTTTTAGCTGTTTAGCACGGTGTATTAGATAACTTCTCAAAAGCTTTTATTTATCATTAGAAGGAATTTATCTAAAGTAGAAAAGTTGGCAAACATTTTCTGGCCTTCATCTACATAAAGATCAAATGATATTTTTACAGACTAGAAAAAGGAAATGTGGAGCCAGCGTGAGTGACAGAGCAGCAGCTAGCATATACAACATGTTTCTTTTCCTTTAGTTGTGTTTTTAGAGGAACAGGAACTCACTTATTGATTCATCACAAATGAGCTGCTACAGAGTTGATAGTTTATTGACAAATCAATCATCTCAGTCAATTGGTTTGGAATCTGTTTGGTGTGAGTTGTGCAGATAAGACCAAAGGTGAAAACACTGCTGAACCTGATGATGATGTCACTCATCTTTATTCTTATTCCAGACAAAACCAACCACAGTTGAGCAGCTAGAGAACCTCGATAAGGTACTACTGATTCAGTTATTTACAGCTAAAATTCCCAGTTCTGCTCAGCAGGATAATCTGTTAATTTAATAATAAATGCATCATGTAAAAGGCTGTTAGTTTTATGAATGTCATACTTTACATTCATGTAGCCATTTATGTTGTTTTTCCCCTTTAGGAGATAAAAGAGTTAGAGGAGTTTAGAGCCAAAAACCAGCGTCTTCAAAAGGTAAAACGTGCACGATGTGAGAGATACGCTGTAGCTGCATTAATCCCGTCCTAATCACCGTGTTTGGATCTGTCTGCAGCTCTGGGTTGGCCGGTTGCTTTTCTACTCATCTGTCTTGTACCTGTTCACCTCCTTTATCGTCTACTGTCTCTACCTGCCCAATGAATGGCTGCAGAGATTAGCCATGGCCCTGCCTTTCTTTATATACCCCGCGCTGTGAGTGTCTATTTCCATCTTCATTCACAACCATCTATAACATTTAAATGTGTTGAACGGAACTTATAAACATTTAATTTTCCTTTTTGCTAAATGTTTTTGTTTGTTTTTATTAATGTTAGGAATTTAATGATTGTAACAGTGAAACCAAACAAGTGTTTTAATAAGTTTGACTGTAGATTTACTGTTGAAAAACACCCAAATCACTGTCTCGTCCCTGTGTTTGGTTTTTCCAGCGTGTGGCTCATCAGGAAGCTTTTGATTTTCCTCTTTTCCAAACGCACTGAACGAAACAGTAAGTTTTCTATCAGAAACATTTCAACACAGATTTCAGAACTACATTGTTTATTCTTCCAGTTCAGTAATAAAATACTGACTCATCAGCCTCTTGTTTCATATGGAACTGCTGAAGAGATGATTAGAATCAGACGTGATTACATGTTAAACCTAAAGCTACAAGTTGACTGATGTGTTTAAGCTTTTTTTTTTTTTGTAGATGATAAGCTTGAAGACTTGAAAGCAACAAAGAAAAAGATTGTAAGTCTGGTGTTTTTCACTTAAATTCTGTTTATTTGTATCATTTTTGAGTGATGGGCTGTTGTAATGTTCCTTGTAATAACGTTTTGTGTTTCTTTTATTTATTACACCTTCCAAATACCAGATAATTGAATGTTTCTGGTTCTGCTGAGTAATTTTAATACTTTATCACTGAGTTTCTGATTTTCAGTTCAAGTTCTTTTTCTGATCTGTGTTTTCAGCTAGAAGAAGTGATGGAAACAGAGACATACAAAAATGCTAAACTCATCCTGGAACGCTTTGACCCAGAAGCTAAGAAGAAAGCAGTGAGTCCTGATACCTTCATTTTTACCTGATATATTAAAGTTCTGCTAGTGTCTTTTGGATGAAATGACTGTGTTGTAGGAACTGGAGTCAACACCGGTGCGTTCTCCAATCACTCCTGCTCCAGGTCAAGGTACAGTACACATCAACACAGTATGGACAGTATGATGAAGGTCTGAAACTACAGCTGATTGTTTTTCAGTGACATATTTCATATTTACAATTGAAAAACAGAAAACATGCCAAGTATTTCTCTTTTCTGGGCAGAAATTCGGCAGAGGGGTGTTGCAGTGAGACTCATGCCGATGGGCACCCCTGCTACAATGATGACCCCACAACCTGGAGGACGGCCTGTGATGGGACCGGGAGCTACACCAGTGGGTGAGGGGACTTAACGTTTACTATCAGATTACCAGATCTGATATGTTTCTGAGGAATATCAAACTAAAATCTTAATTTGGAAAGTGTTCATGGAAATAACCCAAAAGCTACAGAACTGAAGAGGAAGTTCAATTACTTTTAGACATCAGTGTGTGATCTTCCATCAGAACATGTTCTTTTCTCAGCTCCAGGAGGACCACCAGAGAAATCTACCCCTAATGTCCCCATCCTCCAGGCAGCTGTACCCAGGACCCCCTGCTCTCCTATACCAGGTGTAGGTGAGTGTCTCTACCTTCAAGGACCATAAAAAGACTCAAGGTGCCTGAATACAACAAACCATGTTGAATTTATTTGTAGGGATGCACCCCCCTGGTCCTCCACTAGCAAGACCCATTCTGCCCAAAGACAGAGGGGCATTGGACCGAGTCATTGAATATCTGGTGGGCGATGGACCACAGAACAGGTGAAGATTCTTTTTAGATACAGAGCTCATTTCATAGGCTTTTCATGTAAACTTGCTTTTGCATGTGGTGTATTCTAAGCTGTTAGATAATACATCTGAGTGTCAGAACAAACAGATCGAGTGGGAACAAAATGAACTGAAACATTATGTCTGATTACATTTGGCCTTGAGATAAATCTAGAAGATGTAAAGTCAGTTATCCAAAGCTAATTGAAGGTGTAGACATTTTTTACCCTGACAGAAAATCCCAGAATAATCCTCATACTGTCGTCCTTTTGTCTCACATTCTGTCTGTATATATAGATATGCTTTGATCTGTCAGCAGTGTTTTTCTCATAACGGCATGGCTCTGAAAGAAGAGTTTGAATATCTCGGTAAGAACACAAACACCACTACTAATTTCCCATCTTGCTTGTGGAATTTAACTTGAAAATACTTCATTTCTTTAGTAAAATAAAGTGAATAAATTCCTGCACATGGTGTTTAATCATGTCATACTTGTAAAAATGATCTTTTTTCCTTATTTTTTTTCCCTCGTGTTTCTTCCATCCAACTTCTCCCACCAGCATTTCGTTGCGCGTATTGCTACTTTCTGAACCCAGCTAGGAAGACCCGACCTCAGGCTCCCAGACTTCCTGAGTTCAGCTACGAGAGGAGGCTCAGAGCAGAGTCACGTTCCCCTGGATCTGCTCCACGTTCTGGGACTGACACGGAGGAGAGTGCGCCCCCTTCTGGAGGTACTGCAGAATATCAAAAACTGAGAGACGAGGGACTTTAGAAAGAGCATGTAGTTTGATACTCACAGACTACTTGTGTGCAGTGACTCACTGTTAAGTTCATGTGTAACATCTTGATTTTCATTCTTCTCTCGGCTTTATCAAGTCCAACCAACACACACTTATCATTCCTGCCTTTTGTGTTTGTCCCCAAATGTACTATAAAGACTGCTGCTAACAGATGTCTTAACTTGTCCTCGTCTCGCGGATCTTTAAGATCTTTTGAAGCTTTAATATAACTTTCTTTAGTAGAGTAAAATATGTATTTTAGTTTCCTTTACTGCAGGTGTGGGCATCTCCAGGCCCCGAGGGCCAATGGCTTGCATATTTTACATATTTCCTTTTCTGAAATTCAAATCCTCATCGTGTCAGTGAGTCCTGCAGAAGCCTGTTAACGACTCGTTGATCTGAATCAGGTGTGTAGAAGCAGGAACGAGGCTTCTGAGACCTGGAGTTGCCCACCTATGATTTACAGTCTATCTCTGTAGATGTGAATATTAACCAGCACCAGTTGGTGATCAGTCAGATTAATGTTTTGATCTTGCCTCCAGCCAAAGCTCCAGCTCCATGGAATTTGGTTCACAGTTTCTCCAGTTTCCAGATCCAGCAGAGTCCAAAGAATCCTCAGATCCGAGTCCCGCAGTGTCCAGGTTCCCCTGCCCCGTCTCTCCTACACTGGCAGATCTGAAATAACTTCATTCATTTATTATCATTTCAAATCCTCCCTAACAGATCAGTTAACAGCTGAAATGTTACAGAAATCCTCTAATCACACAGAATCTGTCATGTTGGTGATTACTGGCCCTGGTCCTGGTCCTGTTCCTGGTCCGGGTCTTGGTCCGGGTCTTGGTCCTGGTCCTGGTCCTGGTCTTGGTCTTGGTCCTGGTCCTGGTCCTGGCCCAGGCCCTGGTCTTGGTCTTGGCCCTGGTCCTGGCACAGGCCCTGGTCTTGGTCCTGGCCCTGGCCCTGGTCCTGGTCCTGGTCCTGGTCCTGGTCCTGGTCCTGGTCCTGGTCCTGGTCCGGGTCTTGGTCTTGGTCTTGGCCCTGGCCCTGGTCCTGGTCCTGGTCCTGGTCCTGGTCCTGGTCCTGGTCCTGGTCCTGGTCCTGGCCCTGGTCTTGGTCTTGGCCCTGGTCCTGGCACAGGCCCTGGTCTTGGTCCTGGCCCTGGCCCTGGTCCTGGTCCTGGTCCTGGTCCTGGTCCGGGTCTTGGTCTTGGTCTTGGTCTTGGTCCTGGCCCTGGCCCTGGCCCTGGCCCTGGCCCTGGTCCTGGTCCTGGTCCGGGTCCGGGTCCGGGTCCGGGTCTTGGTCTTGGTCTTGGTCTTGGTCCTGGTCTTGGTCTTGGTCTTGGTCTTGGTCCTGGCCCTGGCCCTGGCCCTGGCCCTGGCCCTGGTCCTGGTCCTGGTCCGGGTCTTGGTCTTGGTCTTGGTCTTGGTCCTGGTCCTGGCCCTGGCCCTGGCCCTGGTCCTGGTCCTGGTCCTGGTCCTGGTCCTGGTCCTGGTCCTGGTCCTGGTCCTGGTCCTGGTCCTGGTCCTGGTCCTGGTCCTGGTCTTGGTCTTGGTCCTGGTCCTGGCCCTGGCCCTGGCCCTGGTCCTGGTCCTGGTCCGGGTCTTGGTCTTGGTCTTGGTCTTGGTCTTGGTCCTGGCCCTGGCCCTGGTCCTGGTCCTGGTCCTGGTCCTGGTCCTGGTCCTGGTCCTGGTCCTGGTCCTGGTCCTGGTCTTGGTCTTGGCCCTGGCCCTGGTCCTGGTCCTGGTCCTGGTCCTGGTCTTGGTCTTGGTCTTGGTCTTGGTCTTGGTCTTGGTCCTGGCCCTGGCCCTGGTCCTGGTCCTGGTCCTGGTCCTGGTCCTGGTCCGGGTCTTGGTCTTGGTCTTGGTCCTGGTCCTGGTCCTGGTCCTGGGCCTGGTCCTGGTCCTGGTCCTGGTCCTGGTCTTGGTCCTGGCCCTGGCCCTGGCCCTGGTCCTGGTCCTGGTCCTGGTCCTGGTCCTGGTCCTGGTCCTGGTCCTGGTCCTGGTCCTTGTCCTGGTCCTCGTCCTGGTCCTGGTCCTGGTCCGGGTCCGGGTCCGGGTCCGGGTCTTGGTCTTGGTCTTGGTCTTGGCCCTGGCCCTGGTCCTGGTCTTGGTCCTGGCCCTGGCCCTGGTCCTGGTCCTGGTCCTGGTCCTGGTCCTGGTCCGGGTCTTGGTCTTGGTCTTGGTCCTGGCCCTGGCCCTGGCCCTGGCCCTGGTCCTGGTCCTGGTCCTGGTCCTGGTCCTGGTCCTGGTCCTGGTCCTGGTCCTGGTCCGGGTCTTGGTCTTGGTCTTGGTCTTGGTCTTGGTCCTGGCCCTGGCCCTGGCCCTGGTCCTGGTCCTGGTCCGGGTCCGGGTCCGGGTCCGGGTCTTGGTCTTGGTCTTGGTCTTGGTCCTGGTCTTGGTCTTGGTCTTGGTCCTGGTCCTGGCCCTGGCCCTGGCCCTGGTCCTGTCCTGGTCCTGGTCCTGGTCGTGGTGCTGGTCCAGGTCCTGGTCCTGGTCCTGGTCCTGGTTCTGGCCTGGTCCTGGTCCTGGTCCTGGTCCTGGTCCTGGTCCTGGTCCTGGTCCGGGTCCTGGTCCTGGTCCTGGTCCTGGTCCGGGTCTTGGTCTTGGTCTTGGTCTTGGTCTTGGTCCTGGCCCTGGCCCTGGTCCTGGTCCTGGTCCTGGTCCTGGTCCTGGTCCGGGTCTTGGTCTTGGTCTTGGTCTTGGTCCTGGCCCTGGCCCTGGTCCTGGTCCTGGTCCGGGTCTTGGTCTTGGTCTTGGTCTTGGTCCTGGCCCTGGTCCTGGTCCTGGCCCTGGCCCTGGTCCTGGTCCTGGTCCTGGTCCTGGTCCTGGTCCGGGTCTTGGTCTTGGTCTTGGTCCTGGCCCTGGCCCTGGCCCTGGTCCTGGTCCTGGTCCTGGTCCTGGTCCTGGTCCTGGTCCTGGTCCTGGTCCTGGTCCTGGTCCGGGTCTTGGTCTTGGTCTGGCCCTGGCCCTGGTCCTGGTCCTGGTCCGGGTCCGGGTCCGGGTCCGGGTCTTGGTCTTGGTCTTGGTCTTGGTCTTGGTCTTGGTCTTGGTCCTGGCCCTGGCCCTGGCCCTGGCCCTGGCCCTGGTCCTGGTCCTGGTCCGGGTCTTGGTCTTGGTCTTGGTCCTGGTCCTGGTCCTGGTCCTGGTCCTGGTCCTGGTCCTGGTCCGGGTCTTGGTCTTGGTCTTGGTCTTGGTCCTGGCCCTGGCCCTGGCCCTGGTCCTGGTCCTGGTCCGGGTCCGGGTCCGGGTCCGGGTCCTGGTCTTGGTCTTGGCCCTGGTCCTGGCACAGGCCCTGGTCTTGGTCCTGGCCCTGGTCCTGGTCTTGGTCCTGGTCCTGGTCCTGGTCCTGGTCCTGGTCCTGTTCCTGGTCCGGGTCTTGGTCCGGGTCTTGGTCCTGGTCCTGGTCCTGGTCTTGGTCTTGGTCCTGGTCCTGGTCCTGGCCCTGGTCTTGGTCTTGGTCTTGGTCTTGGTCTTGGTCCTGGCCCTGGCCCTGGTCCTGGTCCTGGTCCTGGTCCTGGTCCTGGTCCGGGTCTTGGTCTTGGTCTTGGCCCTGGCCCTGGTCCTGGTCCTGGTCCTGGTCCTGGTCCTGGTCCTGGTCCTGGTCCTGGTCCAGGTCCTGGTCTTGGTCCTGGTCCTGGTCCTGGCACAGGCCCTGGTCTTGGTCCTGGCCCTGGCCCTGGTCCTGGTCCTGGTCCTGGTCCTGGTCCTGGTCTTGGTCTTGGTCTTGGTCTTGGTCCTGGTCTTGGTCTTGGTCTTGGTCTTGGTCCTGGCCCTGGTCCTGGTCCTGGCCCTGGCCCTGGTCCTGGTCCTGGTCCGGGTCCGGGTCCGGGTCCGGGTCTTGGTCCTGGCCCTGGCCCTGGCCCTGGCCCTGGCCCTGGCCCTGGTCCTGGTCCTGGTCCTGGTCCTGGTCTGGTCCTGGTCCTGGTCCTGGTCCTGGTCCGGGTCTTGGTCCGGGTCTTGGTCCTGGTCCTGGTCCTGGTCTTGGTCTTGGTCCTGGTCCTGGTCCTGGCCCTGGCCCTGGCCCTGGTCCTGGTCTTGGTCCTGGTCCTGGTCCGGGTCTTGGTCTTGGTCTTGGTCTTGGTCCTGGTCTTGGTCTTGGTCTTGGTCTTGGTCCTGGCCCTGGCCCTGGCCCTGGCCCGGGTCCTGGTCCTGGTCCTGGTCCTGGTCCTGGTCTTGGTCTTGGTCCTGGTCTTGGTCCTGGTCTTGGTCTTGGTCCTGGCCCTGGCCCTGGCCCTGGTCCTGGTCCTGGTCCTGGTCCTGGTCCTGGTCCTGGTCCTGGTCCTGGTCCTGGTCCTGGTCCGGGTCTTGGTCTTGGTCTTGGTCTTGGTCTTGGTCTTGGTCTTGGTCTTGGTCTTGGTCCTGGTCCTGGTCCTGGCCCTGGCCCTGGCCCTGGTCCTGGTCCTGGTCCTGGTCCTGGTCCTGGTCCTGGTCCTGGTCCTGGTCCTGGTCCGGGTCTTGGTCTTGGTCTTGGTCCTGGCCCTGGCCCTGGCCCTGGTCCTGGTCCTGGTCCTGGTCCTGGTCCTGGTCCTGGTCCTGGTCCTGGTCCTGGTCCGGGTCTTGGTCTTGGTCTTGGCCCTGGCCCTGGTCCTGGTCCTGGTCTTGGTCTTGGTCCTGGTCCTGGTCCTGGCCCTGGCCCTGGTCTTGGTCCTGGTCCTGGTCCTGGCTCTGGTCCTGGTCCGGGTCCTGGTCTTGGTCTTGGTCCTGGTCCTGGTCCTGGTCCTGGTCCTGGACCTGGACCTGGTCCTGGTCCTGGTCCTGGCCCTGGCCTTGGTCCTGGCCCTGGTCCTGGTCCTGGTCCTGGTCCTGGTCCTGGTCCTGGTCCTGGTCCTGGTCCTGGTCCGGGTCTTGGTCTTGGTCTTGGTCTTGGTCTTGGTCTTGGTCCTGGCCCTGGCCCTGGCCCTGGTCCTGGTCCTGGTCCGGGTCCGGGTCCTGGTCCTGGTCCTGGTCCTGGTCTTGGTCTTGGTCTTGGTCCTGGCCCTGGCCCTGGCCCTGGTCCTGGTCCTGGTCCGGGTCTTGGTCTTGGTCTTGGTCTTGGTCTTGGTCCTGGCCCTGGCCCTGGCCCTGGCCCTGGTCCTGGTCCTGGTCCGGGTCCGGGTCCGGGTCCGGGTCTTGGTCCTGGCCCTGGCCCTGGCCCTGGCCCTGGCCCTGGCCCTGGTCCTGGTCCTGGTCCTGGTCCTGGTCCTGGTCCTGGTCCTGGTCCTGGGATTAAGACTTCTGCCTGCGTCTGACTCTGCTTTTCTTTTCTGTGATTTTCAGATCAAGTCAGATTAATCTGTTGAAATTAATCATGGAAATAACTTCATTCTAATTCTCATCTTATTGTCAACTTTTAATATTAATTTCATCTAAAAAGTTTCTGATTTTGTGCCACATCCTTTCATGTGACCATCAAAGATAATTATTTTGTTGTAGGAGGTAGTTTTTGGGGGTGGAGGGGTTTTGTAACACCACCAAGGTTGCATGCTCTTTATCTCAACAGTAACAATGGGAATGCTGTTGATTTTCACATGATCAATGATTTATTGCACCAATAATAATGAGTTTCATCTTCTACGACTTCATTTCTTCTGATTTGTATCTCTGTTTTGTGGCACATCTTTACAACAGATGAGAAAGAAACTGCAGAAGAAGGAAGAACCTGTGAAGAAGCAGCAGAGACTGAGAGTCAGATGGAGGACCTGCAGCAGGAGGAAGAGGAGGAGCAGGTTCATGAGGGAGAGGAGGAGCAGGTTCAGGAGGGAGAGGGGGAGGGTGAGGGGGGAGTGATTAAAACTTCCTGTGAGGCAGAATCTCCACCATCATAGTTACACATAGCAGAGAAGAACTGAGACACCATGAGTCTTCATGAGTTCAACAGTTTGACCTAAATAACTCAAACATGTGGTGTTAACAGCTGGATGGAGGAAGAGGGAGGAGTTTTATTCTTACAGATGTTCCTGGATGCTGTTTGTCAAACTGACTTAGTTTCATATTGTAAGATTTACACTGTAGCTTAAGTTTTAGCTTGAAAGTAGTTGCTAAATGATTTATTAATTAGACATAATAAATGTAGAACAGCTGGTTCAGTTTGTTCTGGACAGTAAACACACTGTTCCTCTTCACAGCCCATAATGTTACTACAAACACCCAAAACCTTTTCAGATAAACGTTTCATTAACCAACAAGCCTCCAGTTATCTGGACGTTAGATTTCTAGTTTCTCTTCAGGTTTCTGACAGAAATGAAACCTTCTTGTGTTTTGTAGAATGAGCAGTTATCAGGATACCATCGTTTGTTGTGATGCGTTCAGGTCGACTCGGAGCACAAAGTCTTGATGCTGAAGGTCAGGAAGGTTTATAGAGCAGCATCCTTTAAAAACCCTGCTAAAGACCTGTAAAACCAGGTCGAGCCGTGACCTGAGCTCCAGCTGATTAATGAGCTGTTCATGGTTTTCCTGGTGGCTTGTGATACAACATGTTTCAGATGAACCAGTAAAGATAATAATGATTCCTGGTGACATCAGAAGCCAAAAAAGGCTTTTTCCTGTCTGCAACCCAAAATGTAATGGTTTTAAATATCTGCAAAGATTTTTCAAATTGTTCATTTTCAGTTACTTAAATGTGCAAATCAAAAGTAAATAACTAAAATATTTACAGGGCAGTGGGTGGAGCCTCAGACTAGTGATCACATGCTCAGTGAGGTTTTATTGGAACTACAGAGACGGGATGTTTTAATAAAACCTTGTATTCAGTCTGTTTTCAGCTGAGCTCATCTGTTTGTAAAAAATATCTTTAGATTAAGTTGTTAGTTTTAGAAGAACTGCATGCTGCAGTTTATCCAAAAAATCAACCTAATTAGATGGAGATAAATGATGAGCTGATAAACGATGAAGCTGCTGTATGTTCAGTAAACAAGAAAATTACAAAGTGAAACTAAAACTACCAGTTTACCTGTTTACTATAATAATTGTCCTTATTAGGATAGAAGTTTGCCAAATGCTGTTAGCTGGATTGTTTTTATTTTGTTTGCACTGTTTGTTATTTATTTATTTAATTGGCCATACTGCTGTTTGGTTTGTTCTTCAGATATTACTACACAGGTTTACTTTGTTATTAATCATTGTGTTGTTTGTTCTGCAGCCTCGATGTGGTTAAAGATTAGAATTACTGTCAATATTTAAGGATGTTATTTTCCCTTCTGTGTCCTTCAGTTGAAATGTTTATAGTAGGTATTTGTTGCCAACATAATGTGTGCCTTGGTACGTCGTCAGTTTACACTGTAACCTGTTGTTTATGTGCAGCAGTAGGAAACTAAACCCGTCTGTCCAGAAGCAGCTCTCTAATGAGGGTCTATGCAAATATAACATGAATTAAAGAACCAACAGCAGATTCTTCTGGTTTAGATAAAAACATTTGGTTGTTCTCTTCATGTAACATGTAATTAATCAAATGTTGCTTTGAAGGTTTTAACCAAATAACCTTTATTTATTTATTTTTGAAGAATTTTGGGGAAAGACCACTTAATGATTTTAAAGTCTCTTGTCTTCTTAACGTCACATTTGGACTTTTTACATTTTATTTACCTGCATTATATTGACTCATGAAAATGTTTAAAAGTTTATATATAAGGAACATCGTAGATCTTCACTTCATCAAACACATCCGTACTGTCCGTATTTCTCAGGTAGATTTTGGTTTATGCTCTTTTGACTCTTTTGGCGCTCGGCATGACTAATAAAGGTTTTTCAGCAACAGAAAGTTTGATTCATTAATGTTTTACTTTACAGTCTGAAGAGTTTCTGATTTGGATGAACAGAATATTGATCCATTATTAATAGACAAAACACCAAGTTTGACTGATTCTGTTTTCCTTTATTCCATCCATAAACAATAATAAAATATTAAATATAACAGAAAGTAGAAAGCAGCTTTTGTTTTGAATCCAATGTGTTTTATATTTTTAGGAATCAGCTGCGGTTAGTTAGCAGCAACCGTCCAGCTGGGATATCCAAATGAATAAAATACAATTGATCCTGTAAATTGCTAAAAAATCTTTTCTTATAATTTTTTTTGCTGCCTTTTTTATCTTCTTGCACAATAAGATATTTATATGACTGTTTGAGACACAGAGATTTATTTGTTTATTTGTTTTCTCTCTGTCATGGTCTTCAAACTAAACACACTTTTAAGTTTCAATGAACTCTATAAAGTAAAAAAAATACAAACACGTGAATAAAAATCCAAATTAAAGTCAGGCAAAATCAAGAAATCAAACTTCCTGGTAGGAAAACATCTGGCCTGCATCAGAAGAATTCAAACTGTTAAACTTTCCAAGAAAAGACAAAACAGACATGGAGATTATTTTACTTTTACATTAGAGTTATATGATACACTCGGTGCCCTCGAGAGCAAACAGGAAAGGATTCAAGTATTTACAGTACGAGACCCATCCTTCTGAAGTTCCAGCTTCCTGAAATCTTCAGTAAACGCACAAAATCTCAGGTTTAAATGTGACACAAATGTCAGAGTGTTACACAACCAGCATCTTGTATGTGTTACAGAAACTGCATCACAATTACAACCCAGTTTCTCTCCAAAAACTGTCTCTAACCTGAACGAACACATGCTTGGTCGATGCTTTACAACATGTTGAGCTCAATGAGTCTCCCTGCGAAGACGGCAAGTGTCCCAATGATGCAGACAGCCATGAAGACACACAGCAGGATGTGGTCCAAAACCATGGCAACAAACTTCCACTCTTCTGCTGCCTGCAGAGAAATGAGCCCATTCAACTTAAAAACTAAATCTTGCTATTTTTACCTCATTATAAGCAAAAATATGTCATAGCTATATGAACATGTTATATAGATGTAACATGTCATAGCTATATGAACATGTTATATAGATGTAACATGTCATAGCTATATGAACATGTTATTACATTATAAATAAAAGCATGTTACTATATACATGTTATATACAGTATAAAACATGTTATATCTATATAAACATGTTATGTTATATATAAAACATGTTATAACTATATAAACGTGTTATAATATGTTATATATAAAACATGTTATATCTATATAAACGTGTTATAATATGTTATATATAAAACATGTTATAACTATATAAACGTGTTATAATATGTTATGTATAAAACATGTTATAACTATATAAACGTGTTATAATATGTTATGTATAAAACATGTTATAACTATATAAACGTGTTATAATATGTTATATATAAAACATGTTATAACTATATAAACGTGTTATAATATGTTATATATAAAACATGTTATAACTATATAAACGTGTTATAATATGTTATGTATAAAACATGTTATATCTATATAAACGTGTTATAATATGTTATATATAAAACATGTTATAACTATATAAACGTGTTATAATATGTTATGTATAAAACATGTTATGTCTATATATAACATGTTATAACATGTTATATATAAGACATGTTATAACATGTTAGATATAAAACATGTTACATCTTTATAAACATGTTATAACATGTTATGTCTATATAAACATGTTATAACATGTTATATATAAGACATGTTATGTCTATATAAACATGTTATAACATGTTAGATATAAAACATGTTATGTCTTTATAAACATAACATGTTATGTCTATATAAACATGTTATAACATGTTAGATATAAAACATGTTATGTCTTTATAAACATGTTATAACATGTTATGTCTATATAAACATGTTATAACATGTTATATATAAAACATGTTATATGTCCCTGACTTCTGCGTTAGAACCAGGATGATTAGTGCAGATGTTCTTACATTGTTTGATTCTTCATCTGATTTCATGGTCTCTGCGATGTACTTCACCCCTTCAATGGCACTGCGAACATCAGGGTTTTTCATGATGGGAGATTTGTAGGTGACACTAGTGGGAGTGGGGTTACCTGTAGAGGAGAGAGCAGGAGTTCAGGATGCTCAGACTTCCTGTTCACTCTTCAGTTAGTGTATTAAAAACAGTATTTAGTTTTGAGTCTTGCCTGAGATATCAGAAATGTCCATGTCTGTAGGGAACAGTCTCTTCTGCCGGATCTCCTGACTGGGACGCTTCATTGTTGAGAAGAACATCATGTTGGGAATTGTTTCGATGAAGACCTGAGAGACAAGCAGATACAAAGATGAACAACTCTTTAACTTCTTTCATAAAACAACAGAATGAATAGAAACCTTTCTGATCCACGCTGGCATGGTGTGTGTGCTAGGAGAGCGGTGATGCGTGTTGATGACGATGACCGTGATGATGATGGAGGCGATCACAAACACCATTGTGAACAGCATGTATTTCCCTATGAGAGGAACAGCGCTGGAGGTGGAGGGGATCAGCTCCACGATGACCAGCAGGAAGACAGTCAGAGACAGCAAGACGGAGATGGAGAGAGTCATCTTCTCACCTGGAGGAGCAAGTCAACACGTCAGAAAACATGTAAATAAAAAGCAACTAAAATATTCCATCGTTCTTTACATACCAGAATCAGTAGGGAGATAGAAGACGAGTCCGGTGAGAAAGGAGAACAGCATGCAGGGGATGATGACGTTAACAATAAAATAAAGGGGTAACCGAAGCATCAGGAAGTGATAGGTGATGTCCAGGTATGGAGTGTCAGGACAGCAGGTGTAGTAAACCCAGTGTTTCCAGCTCCGGTAGTCCTTTAGAACCCACTCACCAGACTCCATGAAGTTACTCAGGTCAGGCCGGTCACTGTCCTACAGGACAGATGAATCACTGGCTTCACACTGTTTATATTACCTAAAGCATTCTGTAAAATGTTGGAGGAAAGACACGCCCTTACTGGGTTGATGACGACCAGAGTACCGTCATACGTCCAGGTGCCCAGTTTCATGCTACAGTTCTGCAGGTCGAAGGGGAAGTGAAGAACTATAATCTCACAGTAACTCTTATAGATGGCTGGAGGGTTCCATGTTATCATGCCGTTATGTTCCAGGAGAACTTTAGTTTCATGGATGATGGCGAAGTCTCCATCAGCACTGCAGGAAGAACAAACATAGTAACAAGGTGTGAAGGGATGTAGGTGTGAGTTCTACTGTGAGTGATAGAACCGGTCTTCACTTGTTGTAGAGAACCAAATCTGGTTTCCAAATGTCACTGGAGGGGATTCGGATCTTTTTGATGCCTCCATAGTCGTCTGGGTTCCACTTTAGGTTCACATCGATCCATTGCTGAGGAGACAAATGGGAAAACGTTCTACTACTGTTGAGTTCATCAACTCAGAGTCTCAGCGTGAGTCTCAGCATGCGTGAGGACAAACGAGGACAAACCTGTCGAAGACGAACGTTACTGGTCACAATCTGGTTAACTTCATCCTGAGAGAAACCCAAAAGAAGAACTACTGAGTGATCCTGTAACTAGATGTTAAACAAGATGAAGTCTAAATCTTCTGTGTCAGTTTTTAAATCATTTATGAGAAGATGTAACTTCCAGCAGGAGATTCCTTCATCAACAAGTAAACAACAAACAACATCAGGATCATGTTGAGTTTCATTAATCAGAACTGTTTACACCAAACAGCATCAGATCAGGAAGCTGTTTAACTCTCTTACCACACTGATGAGTTGTATAAGCTGCAGTCCCACGGTGACGACCACCGCCTCACTGAAGTGATTCACTGGACGAACCACTTTGTTATAACCTATGAACAATGATTTTACCAGACGGGTCTCATCTTCTGAGCAGAACACAGAACCTGGAACAAAACCATTATATTACTGCTCTGTGGTCCAGATCATGTAGTTTCATCATGTTTTCATGTTCCCATGTGAACATACATGAAACATTCCAGTTAAACTGACACGACAATAAACTTTAATCATGACTTTCAGGTTTGATGGCTGAACGTTATGAATGCAACAACAAAGACTTTCACAGCAGGACTGAAGACCAGAGACTGTATTTATTCAGTTTCACACACAGAAACCGGTCCCTGGTTTGGAACCAGAACCCTGAAACCCTTTCAGGATCAGAATGAAAGTTGGTCAAAATGATCGGTATCATCTGATAAGACAGATGCTAACAGCTGGAGTCGTATGGCTGCCAGTCTCTGAACGTCCTGCGTGAACCTGGTCTCAGTGTAAACCTGGTCTTAATGTGAACCTGGTCTCAGTGTGAACCTGGTCTCAATGTAAACCTGGTCTTAATGTGAACCTGACACGTTAGTTTACTTGTCTTATTGTTAGTTTACTTGTCTTATTGTTAGCTAACGTGTCTTATTGTTAGCTTACGTGTCTTATTGTTAGCTTACTTGTCTTATTGTTAGCTTACGTGTCTTATTGTTAGCTTACGTGTCTTATTGTTAGCTTACTTGTCTTATTGTTAGTTTACTTGTCTTATTGTTAGCTTACGTGTCTTATTGTTAGCTTACGTGTCTTATTGTTAGCTAACATGTCTTATTGTTAGCTAACATGTCTTATTGTTAGTTTACTTGTCTTATTGTTAGCTTACTTGTCTTATTGTTAGCTTACGTGTCTTATTGTTAGCTTACTTGTCTTATTGTTAGTTTACTTGTCTTATTGTTAGCTTACGTGTCTTATTGTTAGCTTACGTGTCTTATTGTTAGCTAACATGTCTTATTGTTAGCTAACATGTCTTATTGTTAGTTTACTTGTCTTATTGTTAGCTTACATGTCTTATTGTTAGCTTACTTGTCTTATTGTTAGCTTACTTGTCTTATTGTTAGTTTACTTGTCTTATTGTTAGCTTACGTGTCTTATTGTTAGCTTACGTGTCTTATTGTTAGCTTACGTGTCTTATTGTTAGCTTACATGTCTTATTTCATTGTAAATAATATTTATTGGTGTTATTCTGCTTATGAATTTGTTTTGCCTGCAGCTGAGAGCTTCCTGCAGGTGAGACAGGTGTCCGTCTGTGTGCAGGTGTGAAGCATGAGTGTTCTGGTCCCGTCCATGCCGCCAGCTTTTATTTAGAATGTGACTGGTGAGAATCAGCTGTTCAACAAACTTTTATAATTTTGTTTTTAGATCTAAAAAAAGTTTTAAGATGAATTTCATTAGATTAACATGTTTGTACAGATATTATCTGTAGTCTTTATTGGTACCATGAAGTGTTTGGTGTCTTTTGGGGTTTATGAAATGCATCATTCTATTATATCTAAACAGAAGAACTCCTTCACAGGGAGTTAACTTGAACTTTAAACTGGTTTGAAAGCCGATTCTGTCTCACACACATTAACACAAAATCACTGCATGTTTTCCAGTTTCTGTGGTTTATGTCTCCACTAATAGGACTTTTATCTTGTTTACAGTGAGTGAACCAGTGTTGTACCTCTGTTATAATTACAGGACACGTGCCATGTAGTTTTGTATAATGTGACCCAGCAGGCAGTTCTACAAGCCAAGTGACACCCTCTGCGTGTTATTTTGGGAATGTGTTGGCAAGCCTCTCTCGGTCTGATCCGACTGAGCTCAGATCTTGTTTCAATTAGCCAGCAAGAGCTAAAGATGCACGTACGTGCACACTCACTCAAACCACACTCACATTAAGCAGTTTTCCCTTTCATAGCTGTTTTTGATGAAAGATGGAGGTGTAACGTACAATGCTGATCATCTTTCTGCTTGTTTGACTGTATTCATGCCTGATTATGTGTTGAGCTCATCTGTTGTCATGCCAGCACACGTTGATCCATCATGTCTAAAAATAGAAGGGAATGAGGAAAGAGGAGACACTTGGAGCTGTCAGTCATTGACCCGTCTATATTTCTGTTTCCTGTTGATCCTGATCTACTGCAGCACAATGAACACAACGCTCTTTAGTTTTCTGACACTTTATAAGTAACAAAAGGGATTTCTGATGATGGTGGTTTTTATAGAGTTACCACACAACATTTAACACTTTAGGCACGGCAAGGCAGTTTAATTTGTATAGCACACTTTCAACTAGAAGGAGATTCCTTATATGAATAATCTTAATGAAGGCTGTAGCTTTAAAACATTTTAAACTTTATTTTTTTAAAGATACTCTCTTCACCAGAATACTTTATGCATTACTACCATCTAGTGGTGATGTGTGGAAACAACACATGCTATTTATAGATACAACCCTGTCGCAATTCTGCAACTTTGGTACTTGAAGGATTAAATCAGCTGTACATTTCTCATCATTTGTGGATTTTTGTTCAAATAATATAAAGTGATCCTTGTGGTACATACGTTGTAAGGTTTATTAAACATAATTTAAAGTCAGACACTATTTGATGCTTTATCAGTTTTAAAAGTTTAACTCTGTAAGAGATTGAAAAAACAACAAACATGCAGCCAAATGCATTTATAAAGCTGATCTGGATTTGAACAGCTTAGTAACATTATGTATGAACATGGAATTATTTTGGAGCATCTAAACAACTGAGAGAGATCTTCAAGTTAAAAATTTTGACTGCACACAAAACAAGTTTCTGGGAACTAATTTTACATAAAAGATATTTCCAAAATATTAAACATGTTTTTCTAGATTGATGCTCATTAATAAAAATGCATTTAGGATAGAGAATTGTAGAATATTGAGAGTTGCTGAAATTCTGTATGAACTCTTCATAAAGATTAGATTAAGGTTTACCCTCTGTTAGTTAAAGGTGGTATATGGAATATTTTCATTAAAAGCAATATTTTTAATAAAATAATGTCTTAGAGGGGTGTAGAATGAAAATACAGCATTTCCTTGAAAAATTATATTTGAAGTAAAATATAAAGTATTAATTTTGGCGGGCACGACGTTGGCATTTTGTTTACATCTACCAGCCAATAGCTGGCAGAGCAGCGGGCACCATTTTGGGTTGCCTAATACTGTAAAGAATCCAGCACAGTGAGGCTGGTACTGTGGAGTCTGCAGGTCAAGCAGCTGGAAGCACCGGGGACATGTGGTGATTATATACATTATTTACTTGCTATAGATGATTCCTCTGGGGTTTCTCATGTGATGAGCAAGTTCTGTGTGGAAACGTTTTTCATTAGCAGCTAGCTAACACGGAGCTACATGTTGGTGAAGTGGAGGAGCTTCGGGCCACGTTTTCGACTGAAAGACACACCACGGAGGATTTTATTGCTTTTTTTATTTTATTGGATAAGTGAGGCGTGCAGGATGGTGTGTGAGGAGGACAGAGGATCTTAAGAGGGACTGCAGGAAGTTTTGGAGCCGCGGTGCAACTATGAACTCTTTACCACGGACTGAATGGATGACTGAACTACAAACAGGTAGGAGCTGCTTTTATCAGAGTCAGTGTGTGATCAGCTGGAGAACATGATTAGTGAACTGAACTCATGATATTTTATTGTCCTGCTCAGATCGTGGATCAGAGTGGGTTTGGTGAGGAATGTTAGTCGGCCTCAGCATCGAAGCGCGCGCGGGGGGGTTAACAAGCGAGCCTGGCATCCAGATGGCTGAAGGCTTTGTGCCATGTTACGCTGTTCAAGTTCCATATACCACCTTTAAATCCAGATGTTAATGACTAGTCACTGTTATTATTGTATATTTTGTTTTTGGCTCTTTGGTCTCAGACTTCAGACTGATTCGTGGTTCTTATAATTTATAAAAACAGTAACAGGAAGCAGAATTTTCAGTTTAAAAGCTTCTGATTCAGCTCAACTTTAACCTTCTCGATGTTTCAAATTTGTCTAGAAATATTTCTGTAACAAACCTTGTTAGGATAGTTTTAATCAAGCTGCATTATGGGTTAGCTGTTTGGAAACATTCTGTATTGTAGACTGTCTCTTTGTATTTATTTACTGTAATGAACCTTTTTGTCCTGACGAGGACTAACTTGATGCTTATTTTTGTGACTCACAGCATCGTCTCATTTCAACAACTTTCATAGCACTTGATGATTAATTGTAAAACCTCATAATTACTCATTTGGTTCTTTTACTTCTTACATAGAACATTAAGTTTCATTTGATCTGCTGATGGAGTTCTAAATACAACTCATAGTACTGATTGGTGTTTTAGTCAGTATATCTTTTTAACATACAGGTAAACATGTGAAGCATCACACCAGGTGGTCCGAGGTTTGGGTGTCCAGCATGTTAAAGATCACAGTGTTAACTCGATGAATGGACAAAGTGTTTATCAACAAGTATGTGTCCTGCTAAAGTGTCCGTGGAGAACAGAACTACATCGACTGTGTAATACTCATCAAGTGGAATCAGCTGGTTTAAATTCCTTAAATATGAATGCAGCAAAAAATAAGAAACTTTCTACACCTGCAGCATCTTCCCACGATAAAAACCTACATTTTACACGTGCATTTAACTCCTACTGCACGTTGTGTCTTGTTTGTTCTCATATACATACTTTCAAAAATCATTTTCTTCTTTATATAATAATACTCAGATTATATTTATGGCTATTTTAGATTGAGCTGTTTAAATATCTTTGACATTTCCCTAAACCAGGAATTCCTCTCCTGTTGTCTTATTTTGAAATTATTTTTTAAAGTCTTTCTACAGAAGAAATAAGATTCTGGTGTAGATTTTAATTTGTTTTTAATCTTTGTTTTGTTTCCATCTTTCCTGCTCCAAGTGAGTTCTGAAGGTGCTTTTCAGTTTTCCAGGTCACGTGTCAAGAAGCTGTCTCCTGTTTCAGGACAAAGCAACTGTTCCGTCCCTTTAGAGATCAGTGTGTAAATGACTAGAAGGATCAGACATTAACCAACAACATTAAGATGCCTTAAATTATTCCTATAAAACACCTGTTGAAAATGTCACTAATGGAAAGTTGGATTTTTTAAATGATGAATAGTTTAAATTGATAATGGACTTTAGAAACAGTCTAGTATTTATTAAGTGTTCAGTATCTTTGCCTACACAGAAAGTCCTAAAACAAAACCAGTAAAATTCAAATATGAAGAATTAAAAATCTCTTTCAAACAGAGGAAGACTTACCAGAATATGCAGAGAGAACACAGGCCAATAAAATGTGGGTCTTTGTAAAATTCATTTCTCTTTGAGGAAGAAGTCTTAAAGCATCCAGTAAACAGTGTAAACAGGTTCTAGTGTAGTGAGTCTCTAATGAAACATACAAACACTAAAGACTGAAACTGTTTGTTTAGCACTGAGGATAGTCATGAGAAGGTGGATGAGCCACAACAGGAACTCTGAGCTCCGGTTCTTCATGGTGACCCCCAGTTCACTCCCCCACCCCACAGCATCCCAGCATGCTTCAGTCAGGGGGACAGCTGTGTGTGTGTGTGTGTGTGTGTGTGTGTGTGTGTGTGCGTTTACTCTGCAGTGGGGTCCAAAACTTGACATGATATTGACTTGCAAGACCCAAAAGTTTGTCCAGACAGGTATAAATAAATAAATAAGTTTGTACTTCATTTTGTGTAGTTCATTTTTTAAGGGATGTTCGGTTCAGGCTTTAGAAACAATGTCTGTGTTATACATTTATGTTTATGTCATTTTCTTTCTAATAAACATTGAAAGTCATTAACAGAGACGTAAAAACCAGCCAGAGACAAACAGAATGAAGACAAACTGTTGCTTTAAGATGCTTTAGAGGACAAGAGACAGGGACAGACAGGAGAACAGCTGAGAGCTGCCCGAAATGACAAGTATGTCCACACATGCTAGACTTCAAGTAACATGCACACACACACACACACACACACACACACACACACACACACACACACACACACACACACACACACACACACACACACACACACACACACACACACACACACACACACACACACACACACACACACACACACACACACACACACACACACACACACACACAC
>SSNP01000006.1:5246062-5342062 GCA_006937955.1 Pachypanchax playfairii | reverse complement strand
GGGTGTGGGGGGGGGGTCAGACTGAATAAATTGTTGTAAAAATCAGCTGATGTTTTAATTAAAGATAATAAATATAAAAATGATCTGTTTCATATATTAACAGCTGTCAGCTTGTTTGAGTTTATAATATAAAAAATGAAACATTTTTAAAGGTTTATATGTTATTTCAGGTGGTTCAGTGGAGTGAGGAGAGATTAAGATCTGTGGAAAGAGAGTTTCTGAAAATGAAAGAAAAAAGTTAAAGTGACATTTATATAATTTTAAAAGATATTTTTTTAGAACCGTTCTAAGAGATGGATGTGACAGATTTCTAACAAGGTCTTGTTATTCTGAGTTTGATCCACTAGATGGCAGTAAATATCTGTCTGTCAGTCTAAATCTGTAGTTTGGAGTAAAAATGAAAGATTTCTATTTCAGTCAGAAACGAACTGCCCAACATTTACTGAACCTCTCAGATAGAAGAGAGACATTTTTGAAGAAGAGACTTATTTTAGGAAATTGAAACCATGTAAATAAATCTGGGTGCTTTGTGAGTTTGCAAGGTAACAAGAGACTAGAATAACTAGAAGCAATGGAACATCAGGATAAACAACAGCCTGCAGTGCTGCAGGGAGAGGCCACGCCTCTCTGCACTTTACTGAAGACCTGTTGCTTTATATAGATGAACACAAATGGAGATAAGAATGTTTATGGTCTAATTTAGGTGACCCCCCCCCAAAACACTGATTTCTTAAAGACCTTTACTAAGATCATGTTTTCATTTCCAAAGTTTTCCTTGTTGACTGAAGGACAGCAGAGGGATAAATAAACACTGTTTACTGTAGATGGCAGCACAACACAGAGGAATGTGTGTGTTTGTGTTTCCATCAGTCTCTTTATGTTGCTGTTGAAATTCCACTTTCTCTCTGTGAGCTTTTTTCTGTTTGTCAGTGTCAGCGGTCTCATTTTATCTGCTTTTTGTCCACTTTCTGTTTTAGAAGACACTCACATGTCTCTTGTTTTCCACTTTGAATAATGCAGCCAGCTGTCAGGGTCTTAAAGAGCCTTCAAACCACACAGCACAAATTTTTAAACCTATTCTTACTTTAACCTACCCCCAAAATCACCTGTTTTTATTTTCTATAGATCAATCAATATAATAATCATTAATGTTCCAAGATGATGTCAGTTAAAAATCCTTTTCTCTGTAAGTATCACCTTTTAAACATGATTCATACGTCCTTTTTTATACAAAACATGAACAAGTACTTTACAGATAACTATAGAAATTATGTTTTTTAAATACTACATAAACAATGTATTTATTTTAAGCTCTGGAAAGTGGAGCTTCTTCAGGTTTTTTTCCTCTTCTTGCCACTGACATGGACAGCATCACAATATTCCTTTACTGTTTTGTGCTTGTCAAATATACCGTGTCAGTTTTCCAGTTTTTCATCCCCTTGTGGAGCCGAGTGGCTTCGCCAAAGTGCCGTTTTTTGACACTATCAAAGCGAACCACATCCTTCAGAGATAAGGATACAACTGCTAACAGTTTGAAAGAAAATCCAGCCTTCTGTCTTTCTGACAGCCTGTTTTCAGACTGTGTGTATTTTGGATCTGGTTGGTTTGATTTGTCAGTGTTGTTTCTGCTCAGCGACGGTCCCAAATCAACTCGACAGAAACATTTTATGCTGATTTCATTAACTTATCATACACCTTAACCATCAACCTTATGGTTTATTTCTTTGAATCTATATGACAGTGTTTGCTGCTGGAACCATCATTTCCTGGAGGAACATTCTAATACACTGTTTATCAGTTCTTCACACAACATAGAGCAAACTATACTGTACTATATACTAACTATACTATACTGTACTATATACTAACTATACTATACTGTACTATATACTAACTACACTATACTGTACTATATACTAACTATACTATACTGTACTATATACTAACTACTATACTGTACTATATACTAACTATACTATACTGTACTATATACTAACTACTATACTGTACTATATACTAACTATACTATACTGTACTATATACTAACTACTATACTGTACTGTATACTAACTATACTATACTGTACTATATACTAACTATACTATACTGTACTATATACTAACTATACTATACTGTACTATATACTAACTATACTATACTGTACTATATACTAACTATACTATACTGTACTATATACTAACTATACTATACTGTACTATATACTAACTACTATACTGTACTATATACTAACTATACTATACTGTACTATATACTAACTACTATACTGTACTATATACTAACTATACTATACTGTACTATATACTAACTATACTATACTGTACTATATACTAACTATACTATACTGTACTATATACTAACTATAATATACCGTACTATATATTAACTATACTATACTATATTTTATGAAGGAGATAACTTTAATAAAACAAAACCAACAGTAAAAAAACAACAAACAAACAAACAAACAAACAAACAAACAAACAAACAAACAAACAAACCGTGAGGAGATTCATCTATCTGTTCAACAACAGAAAAAAGCTAAGTGAAGAAAAAAGGTAGATTTCTCTGAGTGAGTGTCTGACTGTTGGACATTAACCTTTTAGAAAGCAGCTGCTTTCTGGTGAACAAGTAGAAACAAAAACATCGGACGAGAAAAAACAAATAAAAATGACCAATTTTCCAGCAGGTAATTTAAATAGAATTAATCAGCCCTGACTTCTGCATCTTTATTCATTTCTCAAAAAGTCAACTTGTTGTGTGCATGAAAAATGATTTAATCTGTTATTAAATGATAAAACATGAAAGTACTTTTAGAGTGTAAATACTCCCTTTTCCTTTTAATGGATGTAAGTAGTTAAACATTTAAAAGCTGTTTTTTCTTTCATCCTTAAAATTTGCAGTTAATTCCTGATTTTATTTGAAGAGCATAGACACAACTTCCAAACATTTCCTGTTCATAAATAAGGTTTTATAAGATTGCAGTAAAAGAACTCTCCTGTAGTAAAACACAGAAAAGCACTTCCATGATTAAAAGCAACACGTGTGACATGACAGTGAAAGGTGTGAGACTGGGAGGGTCTTGTTGACAGAAGGAAATCACAGTCGAGAGGTGTTGCAGAGACCCTTTTGATGTTTGATATGGATGTGCTGTGATGTTCTACATTCTAAAAGCTCACCTAGACGCGGCTCCCCGGGGCCCCCCATGTCTGCTCCTTCCTGTCATGCGGCTGATCTATTTCTGCTCAGCAGCATGTCTTCTTTGTTTTCTGTTTGTCTGGAAGGTGAAAAGTGTAAAGTTGTCTTTTCAGTCAGAAGTCAACGTTAGGTTCTAACATCAGCTGATTTATTAGTGATTATTTAATCAAATGATTGTGATTCTCTTCCATGACAGTGAAACATATGAGACTGGGCTCTTCTAGCAGGTTTCTAACCCCAGAGGTAAGACAGGTACATGAAGACATCAGCAAAGCTCAAGTTATACATGAATGTCTAAAACACTAAAAGTTTTTCAATGTGAATGAACAAACCATCAGTGAATCTTCTCTGAGACCATCAGGAGCCCGTGACATGATGCTTGACCTGCTGCTCGTGTCTTTTAGTTCATCTGCATCTGCCACTAGACTGACTGTCATAACATCTTTAGTTAACAGCTGGAAGCTGCCGGGCTAAAAACTGTGTAACCTTGAGGAGTCGGATGCTGCTGTTATGTATATCTTCACCCTGCTGCAGGGAGAATAATTTAACCAATTCCCCCTGGAGCACATTAGCAATGTGTGGCGGGTCAGTATGTTTGACCCGAGCAGTCAGACCAGCAGCATGTGGCAAAGAATCTGAGAAAAACAATAAAACAAGAGCAATCTTTAACAAAGATAAAACAAAAACTTACTACCAACATGGAGATTCAGTGAAACATCTTCTGATGTGTGTTAGCTTTAAACGTAGCTACAACATAAACATCAAGGAAAAACAGGAAAAGGCTGAAACAGAAGCAAATGAGTTTTATTTGTTCCAAATCTTCTATATGAGTTTATCATAAAGTATCAAAGATGTTTGATCTTCACATGTGGCTGAAGAATAATATTAGAATCAGGTTTCACACTCATTTCATTTAGACTTAATCAGCTTTAGTCAACATTGGAGCCTAAACGAGATCCAGATGAGTTGTTAAAAACAAGCTGCACATAAAGAAAACCCACAAAGCAATGTGCAAATTAAACACTGAAGATTAAGAGCAAATCTAGACACATGCTTCATATACTTAAGAAACAGGATTATCTTTCATTTTAAGGTTACATCACAGCTTCTAAATGATCAAAACCAATCCACCGTACACAGAGGATGATGGTCAGGATGAGAATTTTCATGATTGCCTCTAAATTTCAGAAATACAAGAAGGATTTCATTTGAAAGAAACCACATTTAATTCCTTTGAAGATGTTCAGCTGCTTCTAGCTGTTGTTCCCCTTGTTGTGAAGAAGGAAGCAATCAAGTCCTAATCATGTTTACACCAGTCAGTTCTTGTACAGAGACTTATTGTAATATATGTTCCATCAGTAATAATGTTTAACCTCAGCGGCTCGCTAAAGCAACCCCAAGAAAATTCACCTTTTTGTTACAGAAGCTTTAAAAAATACCTTCTAGTTGTTATAATGGACATCATCACTTTAAAATACCATCAGTTCACTTCTAAAACCAAATACATCGCTTAAACATTACCATGTTATAAGTTACATGGAACATTTGTAAAAACAAAACAAAATGAAAAAACAACAACAAAAACATTTTCTTTCTACATAAAAAGCTTCAGGTCTCAAAACATGTTGTTAGTGTTTAATTTTGATTGACTGGGAGAGAAAGATATTATTTTATTTCATATAAGATTTATGTCTGGAATATAAATCAAATCTTAAGCATCAAACAGAACTGACGGGACTTTTCAGGGTTTCAGGGTTAGTTTGTTTGTGAGTGACAGTTGAAGGAGGAGGTTGAGCTGCTGGTCAGGTCACCTGTCCATCACACGTCCACAAAGCAACAAACATCCATTCACACTCACACCAAGGCTCAATTTACACACACAAACAGGAAGAACATACAACATACAAACTCCAAGGGTCCCGGCTGGGTCCCGGCTGCGTCCCAGGTGGGTCCCGGCTGCCTCCCGGCTGCGTCCCGTCTGGGTCCCGGCTGGGTCCCGGCTGCGTCCCAGGTGGGTCCCGGCTGGGTCCCGGCTGCGTCCCGGCTGCGTCCCGGCTGCGTCCCGGCTGCGTCCCAGGTGGGTCCCGGCTGCCTCCCGGCTGCGTCCCGTCTGGGTCCCGGCTGGGTCCCGGCTGCGTCCCAGGTGGGTCCCGGCTGCGTCCCGGCTGCGTCCCAGGTGGGTCCCGGCCGCGTCCCGGGTGCTGCGTACCGGCTGGGTTTTTAATCCAGAAGCAAATAATCAGACTGAACAGAAACAAAGAGACGTCAGCTCAAATGAAACTGTTCAACATGACCGTCAAAATAAAGTTAAGATTTTTTAAATTAATATTTGTTTTACAGTTTCAACATTTTACTTTTAGGTTTACATGTTTCTTTGCAGTTTATTTCCTGTTTGACTCTGAAGTTAAGCTAAAACGTAAAAGAAAGACTGTGTGGTTTTAATATGTAAATTATTTAAGTAGGAAGAAGATTTGCTACAATAACATTCTTGGTTAAAAGCATCAAAAATATAAGATTTCTTGGAATAAAAGAAAAAATTTTAAGAGCAAAACTTCATTGTGACATTTCTTAGCTGGTAAAACCAATCCCACTTTTTCAAAGAATTTTATGCTCCACTTCTTCTGTCATTAATTTCCATCAGTCTGACTGACATAGTAATCTTTACCCTTTTTTCCTCTTTGCCCAAGTGTAGCAAAATAACACAAACTGCATTTTAATTGCAGTTTAAAGGGAAAATTGTTTAAGAACACAAATTGGATGGAAAGGTTTCTGATCATTCTTTGGAGGAACGCCACCAGCAGACATGTTTACACTCTAACTTTTGCTTCAGCATCTCGTCTGTCACTCGTTCTCTCTTACACACCCTTTTTCCTCTCGTTCTTTTTGCAATTTCTTTTTTCATTTTCCTTTCACACTTTGTTTGCATACCCATCCCTGTCTGCTGCATATCCTCCCTCTGTCTGCGCTCTAATCTAGCTGTCACTCATCTTGTCATTGTGATTCCAAAGTCTCATTTTCTGGGCAGGAATCCATTAGCAAAGGGCTGCTCTGCTATTACCTGCCAAATTACCAGGCTGTCCCTGACAATTAGTTGGGAGACAGGGGACACCAAGCTGTGGTGGACACAGCCGATCTGACAACTGGGAATCTATCCAGGCCATCACACTCAGAGCTCAAACAGGGCTTTTCCATCAGAATTTATTCCATGAAAATTATGAGAAAAGTTTGAGAAAATAATTGCATTCTTTAGGCTCATGCTTCCATCAGACCTTCTGCACAGTGTCTTCAGCTCTTACACAAATAGGACATTAACCTTTAACTGAGCTGTTGTGTGTTCAACAGGTCATGTGAATTCTCACACCTGATTCCAGTTTAGTAAAATCTGAAGTGCAGACCATCATGGTATTTAATTAGTTGTACTTCTTGTAGATATCAAAGTATTTGCTGTGATAGTAACTCTACTCTGATCAGGTTGTCCTCAGTCCTTCTCCAAACTGGCTGCAGATGTAAAACTGATAATTCATAAATACATTAAAATGTATTTTAAAACATTTAAAACAACATGTTGAACATCTAAAATATAAAATAGAAGTATTTACACTATAGAACCAGTTCTGATGTAATAATAGATGTAATGTGATGCTTTAGTTTCCTGCAGGACATTGAAGTGTACATCCTGAAACTCATTCATTTACTATAAGATGATAGAAAATCACTTAGTGTTCTGGAACAAAGGACTGATGTAACTTCACCAAACAGTGAAGATTTATTTTGATGCCGTCGTCATTCTGCTGAACAAGCAGACAGTCAGTGGACGGGATGTTTCATGCAGACCTGCAGGAGTTGAAAGTCTTACATTTTTAAACAGATTTTTTTTCCCACTTTGAATTCTATCATTTTTATTAAGATATGTCATGGCTGAAAACTAATCAATATGTGTATTAACTATATTGTTGAGATGACATCAAACAGTTTGAGTTCAGCTCTGAGATTTATGACTCAGCATCATCAGCGAACATTCACACATTCTGAAACTTGATTTGAATTCAGTGGTTAAAACATGATGTGATCCTGGATGAAGGAACTTTGAACTGTTAGTCTTCATCACTACAACAGAACTGTTACCTGCTGAAGATGATGTCTGTTGCTAAGTTACAGACAGCTGCTCTCAGCTGTGACAGCTGGAGTTTTTAATTATAAATCATCCATATTTTCAACCAATCAACCTGATTTCTGTTGATTTACTTGCTGCAGTTTGATGTTGAACCAGTTTGGTTTGCACCTAACAGATTTTGTTGATCAATGATTTATACTCAGATAAAGCAAAACCAAAAATCAATAATACAAAACAATTTTAAAACTGGAGATTTTCCTTTGTTATAGGTCATAAATCTTTTATTGTCCACTGATAGCACCTTTCTGTAGACACACAAAAACAATTTAAAATAGTTATTAATATTAATATTATGGGTTTAACCAGCTATATCTGTCTATTGGATCAACATTTTCTATTCTCCTGCAATACTAGCAAAATATTTACATTTTAAATGTTTTTATAATTATTGAAAAAACAAAGAAAATATATAGATTAATTAATTATATGTTTAGACTAATTTCTAACCCCAGTGTTTCTAGTTGTCTTATGTTCTGATAAATTCTATTTGGTTTGAAGTAAATAATGAACAAATGATTGAACTCAATAAAGAAATCTCTACAGCTGTAATTCATAACATTATTCTGAAGATTACATCTACAATTAGATTTAAAAATGGGTTTTATTTGGTGTTTAAAGTCTTTACTATCTGTTTAAAATTCAGAGCGAGTCTCTTCGATCAGCGTGCGACTGTTTGAAGTTGGATTTGACAAAGAGAACAGGCAGGACATCAGACCTTTGATCTGACTGGTCTGTGTGTGCTGCAGTATGTGTGTGTTGTGTTGTTGTCGTCTTTTTAAGCTATTCTACATAAAACAGGCTCACTTGAGATGGAGAGAACAGGTAGAAATTGGCCTTTTGATCCTGACCTTGGATAAGGAGAGGAGTGTGTGTGTGTGTGTGTGTGTGTGTGTGTGCGTGCGCGTGTGTGTGTGTGGGTGTGTGTGTGTGTGTGTGTGTGTGTGTGTGCAACCATCTGAAGAGATCATTGGAACTGAAGCCTCAGGCTTTTTAAGAAGGGTAACATTGTGACAGACATCTAAGAAGGAGACGAGGACACCAGAGTGAAGACGATACAAAGTCCAGATAGAAATATTTAATTGTTTTGGTATTTCTCAGAAGGTTAAAGAAACCCATAAACACTGATTTTAGAAAGTTTTATCTTTCTAAATATTATTTTTATACTATTACTAGTAGTACTATAGGATTAAGTTTTAAGTATTAATTGATTATTTGATATGTTTTTATTTCATCTGCTTCTGTTTGTCCTATGAACAAAATATCTCAATAAGTTATAAGATCTGACTTTAAAAACTGACGACCTTTAGTTTAGTTTGTTTTTAGAAATTCATCATTTAAATGAATATTTTAAAGAATAATGAGTGACTAATTTTCTGTCAGTATTAATTCTCTTTATGAATGTAAAATCAATCTGAAAACTGAAGGAAAGTTTCGATATTTAATTCAACAAAAAGAAACAGTCATGATTTTAGTATCTGGGTTTTGTTTGATTGTTTTTTCATATTTTTCCTTTGAGTCATTGTTTTTCCAACTAAGTCCTTAGTTATTATAAGTTTTATAAATAGTTTGGTCTTTTACCAAAAATATTCAATTATTTATGAATTTAAAACTGAACCCTGTTCTGTTGGAGTCACGTTAGATCATGTGATGTTCATGTAAGTTACAGCTTGTTTGGTGATTGTTACTGAAATCTCAGTATGATTTATTTAATCAGTTTGTTTTCTTCTGCTCGTCAGCTCACTTACTCTGCTACACCTGGATGTCATTTACCTGATTAGTTCCTCCTCAGGTGTTCCTCATAGTGTAGAGACTCCTTGGTCTCATAATGTTTTCTGTTCTTTGTCTTCAGGTTTTTGCTTCTTGTGTTGAACGCAGCTGTCTGCAAGTTGTTTTACTGTCACATCAGTCTGGTAAAATGATCCTGGAACAAACAGCTGAACAGAATATATAAGATATTCACAGAACTCCATATAAAATATAAGCTGGAGATAAAAACTCAGGTGGATTTTGTAGGTAATTAAACAGAAATATGTGGATTTTCCTGAAAACGTCCGACATTTTTCTCTGAGTGTACGATAAGCTGTCAGAGAATAAACTGTATAGAAGCAGCAGGTATGTAAAAGTCTTCATTCTAAACACGCTGTATCTCCACCAGGAGCAGCACAGACGCTGTAATGAGACTCTGTCACACAAAGACGTGCTTCAGATGGACATTTCAGAAAAATAAGCTGGTAAATTGGAGACTGAAATAACTGCAATTTTACTTTGATATCAGAAAAGCAACTGTCATACAAGAGAAACATGGATATGTATAAGATACTATACTATACTATACTATATATAAGTATCTGATAAGTTCAACTTTGTACCAAACACAAGGCTGTAAGTTCAGGAGAGATTTAAAGTTTTATTATCTTACTTTACTGTGTGAGCGATGGCTCAATGTTCTAAAACAAAAACAACAACAGTTTATCAGACGAGCACGATTTGTTTCATACGGCTCTTCAGAAAGGTCACCAGATGTTTCCTGGGTTCAGAAGAAGTTTTTATTGTTCTTTTTTCTAAAAATATCTTATTCATAGTCCTAAAAAACAAAACATCAAATATACATAGACATTATTTTAGTGATCATCAGTGACAGGAAGTCAAGTTGACCAGCTTCTGGAGGTTTTAGATAATAAATGTATGTTTCATTCCCCAAAGGCAGAACTGGATATAACACATCAATAATCTTTTATTTTCACATTTATTAGGAAATTATTTTACCTGAAACAGATCTATTATATCCAAAAAGAGTCCAAACACAAAGCCAAAGCCTGAATAAGGTGGATCGAGCTGGTCTGTGTCTGAAAACATGTAAAACTGTTTCTGTACTTCAAGCTTGAAGTTCTCCACTTTAGGGTTTTTGTAAATGTGTATGTGTGTTTTAATATAATAAACACTTTGTGTGTTATCATATAAACTGTTATATATTTCTTTACTTTTAGTCAGTGAATGTGGTGTATGATGTATAAGATGCTTGTAGTTTTAAACAGCATTCAATCAATGAGAAATGTAACAAATGTTTCTTTAATGGGAACAATAAGATGTTCCATGTCATCATGTTTGGATCTTTTATGACTTGAAGTTTTTGTATTGACTCAACTATAAAGAGCAGGAATAAAGGTTTGAATCCTGAACGTCACACTAACATCAGTTCTACTAGAAACATTGTTAGAATGCATGTATGTGAATGTTAGTGGGCGACACCATTTGTACTGCTTTTGTTGTCAGCAGAGGAAATAAGGCTTTTCATCATGTTGTTGTCCCATTCCGTTTTAAAATGATATCAGAACGTCATTAGCAGCCGACCAGGTCTATTCTGTTCTACTGCATTCAATCCCCAGAACATCCAAGAGATTGATGATAGAAACATTCCATCATTTCTCTCCAGAATCCAAATGACACTTCAGGTAAAGCAAAGGCAACGAGGTCAGCTTGTAATCTGCTAAAGCGTAATCACTCTCATGAATAATAGAGCGCTGTAATAATAACACTGACATGGAGATAGCTAGCTGTCTGTGAGACATTTCAACATTTCACCAGTTGAATTGATGATTTATTTTTTTATTTGCCGTAGCTGCTTAAAATTAGAAAACAGACTGAAAGCACATAGATGCTGCTGTTACTGTCTCCTTGTTAGTCTGTCAATCAACCAACCAGAACCTTTGATTATTGGAAAAATAATATATTTCAACAGTTTATTATTTTAAATCAGCCAATATTTTATTCTGTTTAACTTAGATCTTTTGTTTTTTAAACAATTTGGAACTAAAATTTATTAAAACATTTTCAACTATAGTATTTCAGATTCAGGTTTTGATTATTGGCTGCTGTTAATCTCAGACAGCAAAGAGACATTTAAAATTAAATGTTCACAAAAAAAAAATCAAGATTTAGCAGAATGAGAGTGACAAATTTGAGTGAGAGATTCCTTTTTTGTTATTTATGACAGAAATCTACAAATATCTAAAAAAAGTGAAATATGAAAATATAAAAATAGAAATATGAAGGAGTGGACACAAGCTAAGGAAGACGTTCTCCGTATGAAGGAGTGGACACAAGCTAAGGAAGACGTCCTCCGTATGAAGGAGTGGACACAAGCTAAGGAAGACGTTCTCCGTATGAAGGAGTGGACACAAGCTAAGGAAGACGTTCTCCGTATGAAGGAGTGGACACAAGCTAAGGAAGACGTCCTCCGTATGAAGGAGTGGACACAAGCTAAGGAAGACGTCCTCCGTATGAAAGGGTGGACACAAGCTAAGGAAGACGTCCTCCGTATGAAGGAGTGGACACAAGCTAAGGAAGACGTCCTCCGTATGAAGGAGTGGACACAAGCTAAGGAAGACGTCCTCCGTATGAAGGAGTGGACACAAGCTAAGGAAGACGTTCTCCGTATGAAGGAGTGGACACAAGCTAAAAAAGATGTCCTCGTATGAAGGAGTGGACACAAGCTAAGAAACGTCCTCTGGAGGACAAAGACGATAATAAAAACTAATTAAACTGCATTTTTGTATTTTTATTTTTTTTAACAAATTTATTAAGAAATACTGAAATTTTATTCAACACAGAACTTTCTGAGACCTTAAACACGTCCTTTTAAATGAAAACAAATCTCTTGGAGAATAAAGGATGACATCACAATGAAAGTCCTTCGACCTGCATGTCAGACAGATCTCCATCAGATTACAAACAGCTGACTGAATCACCTGCATCAAGACGACACAGAGTTTCTTTTAAAGAAGTGTCTGGTCTTTCTTTCTTGTTTTTCCTCAGTTGTTTCTTTTTATGTGGGTGATAGAGGAAATCAAAGCCTAACCACAACCCAACACAGTGATGAGTGTTTTCACAGAGACACTCTTTGATGCTGTAATGAGCTCGATGTGGAAGGTTATTATCCAGAGAGACAGCAAGTGGAAAAAAAGATAGATGAAGAGACCGAGAGGAAGAGAATGGATGGAAGTGAAAGTGAGTCAGTGGGAGGCGTGTTTGATACTTTCTGATCTCAGGAACAGATACTCTGACTCATAAATGCAGCTTTAACATGTCATCATCACATATGACTGAGCAGAGAGTCTGTTTGGAGTCAAACTATCTGCATAATGAACAACAACAACAAAACTTTTCCCTGAATGACTGTCAGGAAAGATGTAGAGAACATAAAACACTCCAGCTCAGCGTGGTTCCTTCAGAGGTCATGTAGAAACTGGGAACAACCATTAGAGGATTGCTGTTCCCATTACTGCTAAATTACTCTTATGATGATGTGGGAACTCACTGTTTTCAATGTCAGTGTGATTTCTGGAAGGAGCTGAAGTCCTTCACAAAGATTTCATCTGAACTGCTTTTTAAGTTTATTACAGTAAGGAAACTTGTATTTGGTCAGGTACATCCAACCATTTGTTATAAAGGTGCAATCATATCTAACCAAAATTAAATGAAACCTTTTGGGTTAATTACAAGATTAAAAGTTCAAAAGAACAACAGAGTAATGAATTAGTAGTAAGAAGTGAATTCATGCACAAAGGAAGAGCTACTGGGTGTGAAAGCTGTCAAAGTAAGTAGTTTGCCCTTTTTCTTACTCTGCAAGGTTGCAGTAATTATGGGTATTTTTCCTCCAAAAAGGAAGTAGTGTTATTAGTCCTACTGAAGCAGAAGAATTACCCACAAGCACTTCACAACGTTATGCAGATTAGAGAGAGGACAGGGAGTAAAGAGAGGCTTATCTGAATAAAAAAGCTCTTATCATGTTGTTTCCACCTCCCTTAACCAGAGTTGTATCCCCAAGGTCAACAGCTAAATAAATGTCTTAATGGGGTACATTTTCTCACTTTTTTCACAAATCTTGTCCAATTGCACCTTTTCTGTCTCTGTCAAGACACTTTGCTCACCTTGTCCCTTTTACACCTGCACAGGTTGGTGGATATTTCATTGACTCCAGCTGTATTTGAGGATTTTTTACATGCCAGTTGCCATAAAACAGTAAACTCAGATTACTGTGGTGTTTTGTTGTCTGTCTCTTCTCCAGTTCTAACTTTTCAGCTTGTTGTTTGGATGTTATATAGAAACCTGCAGAGACAGCTGTCTCTGGAACTTTACTTACATGTTAAATAATTATTTAGTTTCAGTTTCTAGTGGAAACAAAGTCCAGTTCAATCCACATCACATATTCCTTTAAAGCATTTAAAGATGCAACAAACAAACAAACAAACAAACAAACAAACAAACAAACAAACAAACAAACAAACAAACAAACAAACAAACAAACAAACACCACATCTTCTTTGCTTCTTTTGTTTCCTTTGTCATCTAAAGAGGAATTTATGGTCCATCTGATTGGCTAAATGAATTTTTTGAATGCATCATGCAAATACACTTAAACATAATGACCATCCATCCATTTATTGCAGTCCAGATAGTCATACAGATTTGATGTACAATATATTGCAATGCCATTTCATTTTCTCATATATTTTGCAGCCCATCTGTAACATTCAGCCCAGCTGGGACTTCCAAAAGGTAGAATATCTGTGAATAAAACCAATTTATAGTTAGTTAAGATTGTTTTACTGAAAGTTGAAACTAACAGAATTCTAAATCACATACTGAGTTATCAGAGAATTGTGTGTAACAATGTACACAGCAGTAAGAAGTTTGCTCCAGCAGCTCAGAGAAGAAAGACTTCATGTGAACTTTTGATGAAGAGTGTAAATCCCCCTCTTCCACAGCCTTTTCTCTTTCACCCCTGGGGTTATTTTCATCAATCTGTCTTTTACTTCTCTCTCACACCACAGCTGCACACAAAGACACACAGACAAAAAAATAAATAACCAGAAATATACAAACAAAACCTCCAGCACAATCCTACACAAACCCTCACAGCTTTCCAAGGTTAGCTTAATCCTGCCTCCATTCCCTGTGCACAAACACACATTAACACAAACATAAGTCCACAGTTGTGTGTGAATTATCACACACACACACACCATGTGCACAATCACTCCTCCTTCTGGTAATCTCTCATTTTACGTCTCCTCTGTCCTATTATGTGGGGATTTTCCTTCTGATGGGAATTCCAGCAGCAGCCACATTGAGAGGCCATCTAATTAGCCATAGATGGATGACTTCCAATACAAGTAAATGAGCAAAGGCCTGCCAGCGGACAAATCATTTTAACCCAGGCACAAGGAAGAGGCCATCTAGCAGTGCTAATCACAATCAGCGGGAACCGTGGCCTCAAATAAAGACAACACATCTGTTATAAGGCAGAAACGTTTCTTCATTGTGACAATGATTTGGTATTTTCATGCTTGTCTAAGATTTAACTTCAGCTGTCCCCACAGAATTTAAAAAAGAAATCCTGACAGGAGGATCAGCCATAGAGGCTCTAAAAGTTCTCATTTTTTAAAGAAATGTTGATCTCAGTTTCACACATGGAATGTGGATAGATGGAGTTTAGTTTGATGACAGCAGACGACATCCTGCAGAGACGTTCAACTCTTTCCACAGTCACGTCTTATCAGATGCATCAGAACAACTCTACTCTAAAAGACTTGATGATCACACTGATATCTGGATCATATGATGATCTGGATACTGAACATAGTACATGTTACATAACCAGACAGTATTATACCTTCTACTTTATACTTTATAGTAGAATTAGCAGATTGTGAGCCAGTAGAATGATCTTCTCAGTGAATCCAGGGCTGTTAGTGGTCCTTCGGTTCCAATCCACTTCACTAAAGCACTCTTTAATTCTTTTTCTCTGCCTATACTCATCCATCTTTCTCTTTATTTCTCATTCGCTCTGCCTGCCTTCACACCCTTTTCTTTATGATTCCATAGTCCTCCCTCTCCATCCATTATTTTATCCTTTATTCATGTGTCCTTTGGCCTCCTTCCATCCTTCTGCCCGTGCATCCAAGATGGACTACACAAAGCCTCTCATCTTCAGGATTACCTCTGGAGATATCGCCTCCATGTCCGTATACAACATTTCTCTCTTCACTGCCTTTTCACACTCTATAGATCTTTTAACTCTTTTCTCTCTACCATTTGCACTCAATGTCTTCCTCTGCCAGCATCTCATTTTCTCTCTCTCCACCTCTCGATCTGCCCCGCTGACTATCGCTGGGTAAGTAATCCCTCAGTTAGGTGGGATTGTGAGAAGACGCAGAGCTTTTTGTTGACTCTTAGTGAGGCAATCTACGCTGTAATGTGGGAGTTCTTCAGTGGCTAAAACGATTGGATCAAGAGCTTACTGACAGAAAAGACTCATGTGAAAGGAAAGCAAAAAGATGAAAATGAGAATGAAAAAGGTGAAGATGAAGACTTTAGATCACTTCAGACTATCCAACATGGATTCAGGTATGTGAGTAAAACTGTTTCAGTCAAACTCAGATCAATCTGAAATAAGTTGTTGTTGGTAAAATCGTGGTAAACACACACAACAAGCAGATTTCCAGAGTTAATTTTGTTTGCAGCATGATGTTAGATATGATAGATGAATGTGTGCATTAATATCTAGAAATGCATTTGCATCAGGAGCTAATCAGCCAAACCAATATGCAGAGGGACCTACAGTGCATTAGTACATTGTGTTAAGAAGCGTCTCTGTCACCTCTAATTGTAATCCAGCTCAGAGGAGGTGAGTGATGTCCTCCATCCCATCCAATTTCCTTCTGAGTTATAATTCATTACTAAGTCATGTTTACAGCCCCGTCGGCTAGAATTCATCACTTATAAGGTCCAAATTAACTTGTCAAAAAAATCCATTCTTTTTTTTCTCTTTAAGATCTTTGTATTGTTATAAAATATATCTACATTGATAAAAATGTATTTCATTAATAAACAAGAGGTCTTATAACATTCCATAATGTTTATCAATTAAAATGATAGAAAAATATAAAATACTCTTGTTACTTTTGTTAAATTAAGATCAACTTTTTATATCTGAAATGAAACGGATGTGTTTGAATTCAGTCAGTGAGTTTATTAACTATCAGACAGAGAATTACTTCCTCTTTGATCACTTTAAGAGCTTTAAAAGTTTCAGTAAATTACTGGTAGTTAGAAGATTTACTTTGTGTTCATGTTGGACAAATACATCCCATAAAAACACCCAGATACTAAAATAAAAACTCAACATTCTGCTTGTAATTTCCATTTAATCTGCTCTGTTGGCTAATTCTTCAGAGATCATAGGACATAATATCAGCAGCTGTTGTTCAGTACTCTAGTAACATGCACATAATAAAACATGGAACAACTTCATCAACCATAATCCATAAAACATATTCATTTTCCCCTCATACAAATCCGACATTTTCAAATGGGAATAAACAGAACATCATTCAGAATAAATAGAGTGTTTGTCTGCCCTGAAGCTCCTCTGTGACAAAGCTTCATTTTTAATATCAGACTTTTGTTTGCATGTGTAACGCCATCTAAGCTCATTGTGGGAATCTCAGATTAATTTCTGAGGCTAGAATGAGTCTGGAATTATGAGAGGGAGCAGAGAAATGGAGATAAAGGGGAGAGAAACAAAGCTGACACAAACAAACAAGACAGACAGGCCACAGGACAGAGACGGGTTTTATCAGAGGAGACTTACTGTACGTCAGAGGCTTACAGGCTCTAACAGCTGGTTACTGATACAACAACAAACTAAACTCTGTGCCAAAAAGAAAAGGTCAGAATGTTCAACTTCTAACTCATCAGGTGAATATTTCACATTCTAACATAGACTATAAATGTACAGATTACATCCCATCTGACTGAAGAGACTCTTAACAAAACAACTGTAAACCCAGTAAAAGATCATTTAATACAACATATTTAAAGTTCAGTGTTGGATTCTTGTCCAAACTCAGTCAATAGACATGATTATTATTCAGATCTAAAGAACATGTCATGACATTAAAGTTTCAAACTTTTCTCCCTGATTCCACTTGTGTAAATAAATATAAAGAAATGATCAAGTAAACAAAAGTACATTTACAACATTTCTATGTTTATTATCAGTTTCATTATTAATGAAGAGCTGCATGTGAGGAAGTAAATAAACTGTATTTAGTGCACGTGTGTGTGTGTGTGTGTTTATGACGTGTGAGAACACAGTTGTGATTTACTGTTAGAGAGATTGAATTCCTGCCAGAGGCATAAATCATGTTTATTATAAAGCATTAAACATTAATCATGTTAAATATTACACAGTTTCTTCTGATGTTATTAGTGAAGGTAATTATGATTCCTGGAATCACAAACACACAGAAGGTCAAAATCAGCTGTTGCACGTTACAATCAGGTTAACTGCAGTGTTAAGGTCAAATATTTCAAAGGGTCCTTTTGTGTAATTTACAGTGACATTATATCATCCAACATATGCATCTTCATCTATTATTCATACGTGTACCTAAAGGTTATATATGACAGTTTTCAATAGCAATTCTGTCTGAATAAAAAGAAACATGGAAAACTATCAAACACAAACTTTTGTCTGTATTTTGTCTGTTTTTTTTAATAATTTTTTAATATAAATGTTATATAAGTCAGTTATATTTCTATAATGTCTACATCAGGATTGTATTGGAACTACTCAGTATTTATTATTATTAAAATTGAGTGTTTTCATATCCAGCTTCTTTTAATTTCTCTGCTGTTTCTTGATTTTTCTTCTTTAAAATCTTCTAAAGTGGACTTCATTTTTACTTTCTGTGAAATTCTCTTTTTGTTTCTGCAGCAATTTGTTGTTTATTATTAGTCAATAAATGACAGGAATGGTGCATTATGTGTCATTTACACAGACATTTATGGAATAAAACAGGGTTATCAGCACGTGCACCTGATTCAGATCATTGAATTTAACAGGAAAAGACAATCAGTATCAGGTTGTGATGTGTCATTTATCCTTTTCAATAAGTGTGAAGCAACATTTATCTCCAGAACGCTGGTTTGACTCAGTTAAACACATCAAAGTGTGTGTTGTATGTTTCTGTGTCACAGCATTAACCTTTGTTTACTCATGTGGAGGGTTAAACAGGTTTTCAAGCACATTTTCAGTCAGTTGGGAAACAACAATCAGTTTTTTATTGTCTGATTATAAAGATTTGTAGAATAATTATTTATAAAAAGTAACTTTTTGTTTTTTTCAGGTTTATTTGAAGTTGATTTGTTTCCATTGAAAGATGCTGATGTTCAGTTCTTTAATGGATGTTGTCAGAACATCTTATGTGAGTATTATAATAATGATTTATGACTTAAAACCAACACTAAAGTAAGTTGTAAAAAGGAAAGTTTATCACTAACAGCATTGATGCAAACCTGACTGGTTCTCTGAGTCACTGCTTTTATTCTTGGACCTCTGATTTCTCCACATGTTCCGTCTCCTCAGTAACTATCCAGTTGAAGCCAAACTGACACAAAGAAATAAAAAGAGTCAAATGTTTTGATTCTTCCCCCGAACATGCAGAGAAATGAGCTGAGCAAAGGAAGACAGATGACCCTCTCAGAGTTGTTCACACATTGTTGTGTCTTTGAATGCTTTACTTATATCAAATAAAACATACAAAGGTTTGAGCTCAGCTAAATTGTGTCATTTGAGAAGTTCCAGTGTGACTGCAGAGCTCTTCATCACACTCAGACAGCTTCTCTTAAAGTGATGGATGACTCTGCTGTTTAAGCTATAGATCTTAATACAGCTGTTGACAGTGTTGATCATTCTGTCCTGCTCATCTCGAGATAGAATCAAATATTTCCAAAGCTGACTCAGCATCTTTAATAATCCTGCTGTATGGATTTAAACCTTTCACTCATCATCATTATTACCTTGTTGATTAAACACACTAATATGTGCTGATGGAGATAAGACAGGTGTGCAAATTACAATTTCATGTTGCATCGGTCAAGGTAATGATCAGTAATTGTTGAGCATTAAAGCTCCTCCACCTCATGAATATCAAAGTGAACGCACTTCTTTCATCTCCAGCAAACAATTTATAACATTTACATGGATACATTCAATGAAAGTGATTAAAATGTGGTTGTTTTATATTATTGTTACCTTTTTCTCCCAATTTTCTTGAAAAATACCCCAAAAAATGCAACATAAAAAACCCTAAACACATAAATTAGACTGTCCTGCAGACAAACAGTCTTCTTCCTCTTTCTTGTATCAAAAATCACTTAAAATATAATGAAAATGAACGAGAGAAATATAACAATTGATCGACTTGTGCATTTCTTTTTATGAAGCCCTACATTGTTTATTTTCATACAACACAGTCATACAAAGCAATTTCCTCTTTCTCAACAGCTTTTAATTTGTCTGGAAGATTTGTCCTTCTTGTGTAAGACGACACAGTCCCAGCCGGTTTGATTTCACACACAGCTGCTCTCTATACTGTACTTTTAAAAAGGGATTAATATTATGAAATTAATCTGCTTCAAAGCCTGACGTAGAGGGTGGATGCAGCACCCCTGCAGTGACTGGCAGTGTGAAGCTTGTCTCTCTCTACCTAATGTGCTGACTGCCCTGGATTTTCTTTCATATGATTTACAGCTAATTTCATGCTTTATAAAAATATTTAACATGGAGAGAAAGTTTATTAAAGTAATGCCTTCTTCTTTAATGTAGTCATACGTTTGTATATGCTAGATTAAAAAAACAACTCCAGGGTTATAAATTCATTTTGCATGTCATGAATCATCAGACGATTTCTTGTTGCTGTATTTCAGTATGAATAAAGTATAAGAAGAATATACACACAGTTTGACAGTGAAACATCTTTATTAAAATATTGCAGCTCATGTTGGTGCTTTTGTTGTTCTGTAGTTTATTTCAGTGAACTCCGGTTATTTTTGTATTTATGGTTGTTCAGTGGAGTACAGGGATGAGATGCATCCAATATGTGTCAAATATGTAGAATTTTACAATTTCTGTTACCAGGCAGATTAATTAGACTTGGAGGATTGATGAGAACACAGAGATTCCTGTTACATTCCTTCTTCAGGAAACTGGTGGAAACTCCAGCTGAGACTCTGCAGAGATCACCCTATGTTCTGAACAACATGCATCTGGATCAGCCTGAACATGTATAACAGCTGACATGCTCTCAGCAAGCCTCTAACAGATGACAGCTAGCAGGAAGCAACAAAGTTCAAGATCAGTTCAGTTAAAAACTGGAGGATTTTCATGCTGCTATGATGACAGCAATAATAAAATAAATTCATTCTCTGTCACTTTTGGATATCATCAGATTGATAAATCACTTATTACTTCGTTCCATTCTTCATTTGCTAAACTTGTTCAGAACTACTTTTAATAATACCTGCGTCTAATAGAAATTCAGTTATGCAGGAAGTGTACCTTCACAATAAAATGCAGACAGGGATCCATTATAATAAAATTGGCTTTTTGTTCTATGGAAGACTGAAAGTTCATCAAATGTTTTGATACAAACTGTTAAACAAACTGTCTGCTTTGAAAACCAATCAGTAATAAATACAGTAAAGATGTCATGATAAAAATGAATGATTTGAAACATGAAGGAACCAGAATGATGTTGAGAATAAAAACTCTGCAGAGCAAATCAACTTAACTTGTATTGTCCTTTAGGACAGGTAATTATTGAGACATTACAAGGATTCAGAACCCAATCTGCTGCTGCTGCACAAGTTAGAAGCACAATGTCTTTATAAAAATACATCTTAAACAGAGAGAACGTCCTGGGTAAGATGCTAGAAGTGTGGATGTTATCTTAGTGTTCCGGTTTCATTTTAACAAGAGAAATAACTTACTTTGGAATTATCAGCAGGTGAGATTTAGATGTCAAAACTGTTTTGAACATAAATATTTCTGCTTTTCCCCGTCTTTCTAAACCCCATCCCCTGCTGTTATATAGTCCTAAATAAAATGTCAGCTGTGAGTATTAAAATAAGTCAGAAGGAACACAATAACAGAGTCATGAAACCACCTTCTTCTGAGAAATGCAGCAATAACAGGACTGTTTGTGTTTCACTGCTGGCAATAACTTGGAAAAGCCACAACAGAGACTAACATACTGGCATTTGGGGGAAAGCTTAAACAGAGCTTGTGTCAAAAATATTTTATTTGCATGTATTTGAACATAAGCTAAGAAAAGGAAGGTGAGGAGGAGGAACAAGAACAGAACGTGCACGTCTGCACGTTTTAGAGAATCATCGTGTGTTTGAGGGAGACTAAAAGGGTTTATTTAAATTAAAAGCACAGTCGCATAATTATTATCTACTGGAATAAAAAACAGACGAGAGAACGGAAAGAGAACAAAGAAACAAACTGATCGTTTGTTTTATTTGCAGCTTTATTTCTGCTTTTCATCATAAAAAGACCAGCAAGAACTGTTTACTTGTTTTCCTGCTTTTTGTTTATTCAATTAAAAACCAGAGTAACTTTAAATGAAAACAGTGTTGTACTAATTGAAGACATACAAGTTATTTGACCTGCATTTCTCTGTATTCAAAGCCACAGATGCACATACTGAATCTTCTCAGTGTGCTGGATCAAAATGCAGAATCAATCCTCAGGAGTCGCACAGACGAAGGAAATGAACCAACTAATTCATGAGAAAACACACACGGTGCTGCTGTGACAGGAAGTTATTAAAACATAAATCTCAAATACCAACAGTTCAACGCAGCAGTGAAGCTAAACTTTACGGGAAATGTGAAAGAATAAAAACAAGGATCTGAAAAAGAACAAAATAATAATCCTGGAGCTCTTTAAACAGCAGGAGATGAAGAGAAAAGCAGTACAGAAACTAGGAACATAGAAACAACCCTCAGGTTGGTTCGTTGGGCGCTTCTTTACCGGTGTGGGGAGTTCCTGATGCGTCAGGGAATCTACTGTATGCAACAATCAGCTGACCTGGTAAAGATGAAAAATAAATACAGTGTTAGAAGATGGAAATATGACCAAAACTGAACCATCATTATTTTACCAATGTTTGTAACTTAGAAGTTTACATGAATTATTCACACACGCAGCACAAAGTCAGTTTTTGTGTTTCAGTTTCTCTGAATCAGTAATTTAAAGAACCTAAATGTCCCGGATCTGCAGCACATGATGCAGGAGCTTCACTCTGTCAACCTTTGTCTCAAAAGGACGATTAACAGCAGGTAGGACAGTGTAGACAGACCATAGAGCTGCTGTGAAGGTTCCTCACACCAATAAAATACACACACGTGCACGAAGCAGCACTTTAAAAACCTTTAAACATTCTGTCTGTGGAGTTGGTGCTGATATGTCCCACAATCACCCAGTTTAAACAAAGGTTAATGTAACTAACCTCCTGCTTTGACCTGTTGACATTTAAGAAAAAGAAGAATTTGCATTTATATCAAATTCATCTGTACAACAGCAGTCTAATACCTGGAACATGCTGTGTGTATAAGACACATATTCTTACTAGATTTACAGTTATTTGACTATTTGTGGTCATCACCTCTGATTCACTTCAGATTTTCACACGTCCTGGTTTCTGTGTGTCTAATCTGTGTAACGATGAAATCAATTTAATCTGTGCAACAATAAATCATCCAGAACAGGCAGATTTCAACATGACAAGGTCAGATATTTCTGCCTGTTTCATGTTTCATGTTTTGTTTAGATGAGATGATGCTGGAAATGATCAAGTGAAAAAATGATCAATGAGTTTGATACGAGGAGAAATGGAGGATGTGAAGTGAGTGAAGTCATCAAGGAGGAAAAACCAAAACAAAGAGCAGCAATAATCATCTGCCTGTGATTTATTGCACATGTGAACAACTTCTGTGTGTGTGTGTGTGCGTGTGTGTGTGTGTGGGTTTGTGCGTGTGTGTGTGTGTTTAGAGGAGTATCGTGGGGCAGAGAAAACACATGGAAGACAAATGTGTGTGGAAACAAATCAACATGGCGGGTGTGATGGAACATGGTGCTGCTGCTGGTAGATTGATGCATTTCACACTTGCAAAAAAACTCATGAAACTCAAAGTATTTATTAAAAACACAAGTGTTGGAATTAAAAAGTCTAATATTGATCCTACAACAGAATCTGAACTTTTCAAGCAGCAGCTGGTTCCTTCGTGCCCACTTCACTATGAAGCTGCTGCAGATTTAGAACACATGTGAACCATGTGAAAGCTGACACATGTGAACCATGTGAAAGCTGACACATGTGAACCATGTGAAAGCTGAATGTAACAATAAACCACATGACAGCAGCGACGCTGATCTCAGATTTTATGTTTGAGAGAGGAGTAAAACTGTAGAATTTAGTTATCGTTTCACACATTCAGCAGCTATTTTTCATTGGCCTTGTTACTGTCTATGAAAATATGTTGAGCTGTCACTTTAACTGCTTTTAATGAATCATTATTTACAAGGTAAATGGGATTAATATATGTAATGCCATTTTATGAGCATGGTATACCATTTAAATAATTCTAACAGTGACAGTCCACCTGTTCAAAGAGCAGCAGAGACATTAACTTTTAATTATCCAGAAGTTGCCTGCAGGAGCTCAACACGTTAAACTCAGACAAAGAGAATAATTAAAATGACTCAAGAAAAAAGAAATTAGATCCTCTGATTTATTTTGATATTGTGTTTGCTGAAGAAATGTGTCTGTCAACAGGAAAATGGTATTTAAGTTATTCCTCATTAAAATATGAAGCATGTTGACATGTTGGAAAGTAAAAAAAACTTCTCTATTAATATAAAATATTTCTTAATGGGGTCAGATATTTCTTTTCAAATATTCATTTGACAATAACTTTTACATTTATATGATGTTTAATGAAAGCGTTTATTGCATCGTGCTTAATTGGACACAAGTTTATTTCAATTAACTTCAATAACTGGGTTATAATTGAAGTATTAGTTCTCATTAGATATAAAGACTGAAAGTTCAGCTGTTATTAGGATTTGACACTTCAGAGAGAGAGATTGACTTCTTCCATCTGGCTTGGGACCCATATTACATTAAAGCACAGACCTCTTTCTGTCTGCACAACAATAGTTCTGCTTTAATGAGTCCGGTTCCCAAAGGTGTCCCAGGAAAGATGAGGTGTGCGACATACATGTGGAATACAGAATGAGTAATTGATTTAATGATTCAGTCACAGCGTACATTAAGTTATTAACTTGTGTTGATGTAAATGGAAGCTGGTGCTCACTCCTCAGCTTCATGATGTTGTTCATCTTTAAAGGAAGTAGAATGATGCTGAAAGGCTGTACTGTAGTTTCTCTGCCCTCATAAATACATGATAATAAATATTTTACACGTACAGACATTTGAATAATTATTTGAAAACACCCGCCGACGACATAAGAAACGTAAAAATCAGCTGAGTGTTTCATTTTAAAAGTGGTGGAATTGATGCTTCAATAAAATCTCTTTTCCATTTTCAGTTTGGATGATTCAAATTATTTCTAATATGTTGCACCTGCATCTGTTTACATGCACAAACAGATCTAAGCTTGTGTCAGGGGTTAAACAACATAACAGGAAGTGAAGACACACTACTGAGATCCTATGGACATGTTTTAGATATGTTCAGGTTAGAATATGACAGTGTGATTATACAGAAACTCATTTTAAAACCATGAATTATTAGAGAGACAGTTTAACTCTAACAAACAGAAGGTTAACATAAACTGTCACATGTTTCACTAACTATAAACCTATTTCATAAGGATCCTAATCACTAGAATAAAAGTGGGTCTTTAACCTGGATGGAGAGAACCGGACAGACAGGAGGAGTTTGCTCCATAATTTGGGGCCACAGACTGAAAATGCACGTTCACCTCGAAGTGCACGAGGAGGACAGTTAGTGCACGTGTGAAGGTGAGCATGTAGTTCCTCCTCATTATTTATATCTCTAAAAATCAACTCATCACAGTTGGATTGTTTGTGTTTGTAAGTTAATGTCTGAGTTCTGGAGGTTAGATTTGTGTGTATTTTGAATAATTCTTGTAGTTATTGTATTATTTTAGATGTTTTGTGTTCCTCAGTGCTCTGTACACATCTGCTTCCCATCTATTAATTATCTCACCTGTTCTCCATCACCTGTTCTTGTCCAGGTTTTTGTTTGTTCTTGCTCCTGGTTCCTCTGCAGCATACCTTCCTGTTTGAGTTCTGTTCAGACATCCACTCATCAGAAGTAAGTTTAATTTTGTTTATCAGCTATTTGTGTTAATAATTTCAGTTTTTCCTAAAGTCACCTGTATGTTTGTGCTTTCAGCCCTCTAAGTCAGGGTTTCATCTGGATTTACTGTCTCACATTCAGTATTTTAGGTGTTTTCCTGCTTGAACACACGTGAAATGATGGTTTTACTTTCTGAGCATGTTGTCAAGTTCAGCTAACTGTCAGTTTAAATCAGCTGTGTTGAAGCATGTAAAACATTGTTTTAAACACATTCTGACACAACATGTTTATTGGCGTGTTAATGAAAGTGTTCCTCTGTCATGTTAGATAACAGTGTGACTTTCTGCTTTCTGCCTGCACATGAAACCTATTTACTCATGGGTCACATTGTTAAAGGGAGTCATTTTGTTTCCAAGCTGTGAAATTTTAATGATAAAAGAATCTGCTCAGATGTTGGTTACAAATTCTAAAACAGTTTTTGTATTTTCTATAATTCCCGCTGGCTTAAAGGCCACTTTCCTCTCAACAATCTGTTTTTATCTGCTTTTATTTAGTAGCTTATTGTGTCACAGTATCATGTTTAAAACTAAATATTCAGTTTGTTTGTCCTTCTCACTTAAAGGCACTGAGATGTAACTACAGCTCCTTCTCTTCTGAGTTACACCACAATATCCCCAATATTCTATTTTCTATTCTTTCTCTGTTTGTTCTAGTTAAAGTTTCTCATGTTGGTGTTAACAGATTTAATGACTGCAGTGTTTTGGTGTTGTTGTATAAACCCTGATATAACTTGATGAATCCTGAAATCCGAGTCTTGTGACTGCCAGTAGCATTAGAGCCTCTTGATAAACACTGTTTTTCACAAGGATGCAGTTGGTATTAAAATGAATGATTATGAGTTTGAGCCTGCGATTAGCTGATGAATGCAGAGCGCACCTGAGCAGAACCAAAAGCCCTCCAGCTAACTGTAGGAGTCAAGATAATCACATATGCTTTACTATTTAATATTGATGCAGAGAATGGAGATTTCTTTCAACCTGGAAACAAAAAGAGAAAAACTAGAGAATTTACATTTTGTGCAGAAATGCAGTGTAAATGCTGAGCGTGCACTGAGTCTGCTGAATCATGTTAAATGAAGCAGCTGAATCATGTTAAATGAAGCAGCTGAATCATGCTTTTTATGGCTGAATGAATGAATGAACTGAATTGAAATGCAATAACTGGTTTATTAACAGAAACTAATAGAAAAACTAACTTTGCATGAGCGTGTTTAAACCAGATGAAAAGCAAAAGCTAGTTGAGTTGTACAAGTATATAATGAATTAAAAAGGTTTAGTCTTTAAGCCTGGGGTCAGAGGTTAAATTAAACTTTTAGCCTGGATTGTAAAATTCCACTTCTCAACATGGATTTACTTAAATGTATTAAACTATAATCTACACTCACTTATATGCACCTTCCTATCTTTGAATGATGTGTCATTTTCTGACGAAGGGCCGGCGTCTCTGGGCGCTGAACATGCTAGCTTAAACAGACTAACCCTAAACACATTATGTGATGATGATGATCTTATTATTGAATGAAGTGGTTCCACCAAACAACCGTAATGTGTCTGAAATTATAAACATATAAATAAAATCAGTTTGTATTTCTAAAAGACATTCAGACTCTGCTGCTTCTGTCCACTAGATTTTATAATTTCATAAGACTAAATTGTGGTTTCAGAAAAAATGTAAAAAAAAATTGAAATCATTTTAAAATGAAAAATTAAAAATATGATATAAGAACAAACGTATAAAATATTTTAAAATGTCATAATAAAAGAAGAACATTTCATCACATATAATAAAAACAGTCCTCCTCCCTGTGACTAGATGTTTTACATGGTGAGCAACAGGAAGTTTGACTTGTTAACCCGAGTCCTTCGTGTCCTTGTAGCTTTGAGGGTTTTGGTTGTTAACGGCCAACGTAGAAAAGACTTTTACTTTTAAAAAGGTTTTGTAAGTGAAAGTGAGTTTGTACCTGAATGACTGATATGTCTGAGTTAAGTTGTTTAATGAACAAAAGAAGAATAATCAGGAGAAATATTGATCATGATCACTTTAAAGTTTTACAGGAACAGTTGGGTCGTTGGCTGATTTTTGAGAGCTGGTTGACTGACTGTGGATCAGTTTCGTTTTTTTTTTTTTAACCTAAATTAGATTTTTATCTTCTGAGAGAATAAAAGTTCAGAGCCTCTGGGTTAGACAAAAAAAACCTCAGTATTCCATAGAAACACCCAAAATATAAAGAAGAGAGATATTTTTTAATAAGCCAGACTGAAGGTGTGATGAACTAATTAAGCAGCGACCAACACACAAAGTATATTATATGACTTAATTTGTTATTTCTGATGATTGAAGGTGCCATATGTTTTAATTAGCTGGCAATAAGAGGTTGAGGATGTATATTTTAATTAGCACTGTCTCCTGTGGCCTCGGGCCTTTGGGCTTAAACATTAGGTACAGTGTTAATCAAACCTGTAAAATGAGACTAATTGTTTTTATACACTAATTCTCTTGTGGCACGACAGAAATAATCTTTTCACATCTTACTTTTCCTCTCTGTTCAGTAATCAGCTGGCTACGACTAGAGCTGGTTGTCCTACTTTTATCTGCTCCCATGTGACTTCAGATTTCTGCAGGTATGAAAACAACTCCACCTGGTTAAAACTGCTGCATCCTGTTCAGGTTTCTGCTCAAAACAGGAAGTTAGTAGAGCAGATAAAGGGTTTCACTTCCAAAACTTCCCAAAATCCCTGATTGAAAATATTATTTTTTTAAATTCATTTACAAAATGAGAAAAAACAAAAACCTACAAACAAAAAGAAGAAAAATCCTTTAAACAAACACGAGGTAAATACTGAAGAACATTTTTAGAATCTTAGTCCTGTGTCAGGACAGTAGTAGACGAGTGGGACTGTAATTCTTTAGGTCTCATCTCTGTCTTAGAAAACTCTTCTTCTCTTCAAAGTTTTCATTTAGTTCTTACTGACGAAGCGCTGAAGTTGGCCTCTAATTGTCTGTTTTCAGCTCTGTAAGAAAGAGGAGGGAAGAAATGGTTCTTTTCTGTATCGGAAATCAACCGGAGCTTCGACGGCGCGTTAGCCTGGGCTTGCAGAGGGAACTCGGTTTTAATCTACCAATTGATTAAACTTTAGGTGTCTAATCAAATTGGTGGTTTTGATTAAAGTTCTCATAAAAACACTTTACAATTAGCTTGAATTACAGACGAGAAACTGTGTTCTTAATGTTTCTACACATGCTGGTACACTCCTATAGCTTAAGGCAGAGACGTTGGAATGAGGTCATGACTGATCACATGCTGGGAGTTGACTGTGATCACAGTACGGTACAATCTGATGCTTCAAGTGGTTCATTACAATAAACACTGTGGTCTTTCTAAAATAGCCAGAGTGACTTACAGAATCTGTGTTAAACTCCAGCGATTGTTTTGTAGTTTGATTCTCAGACTGAAGAGAGAGAACTGGGACATTTACAGAAGACGACCTCTTGTATATACTTTCTATTTCAAACCTCTTCTGAATGATGTCATGATGGAAAACTAATGAAACAGTCTGGAAGACAGTAAATTTTTGTCCAGTCTGCATCTGTTCTATAGATTATCAGTTCCATCTCTCCACCATGTTAACTGCTAGAACACATGACAACAAGATAAAGAGGAAGAAAATGTTAAATATCAGATGAGCGTGTCAGACTGGAGCTACATGTTGAATTACACATGTTGATATTTGGGAGAAGTTTTAAGGGTCATCTACAATCCCGACTTTATTCTCATCACTTTCATTTATTTATTTAGTTTGTGACACATCGCCATCATGAACTGTTCACTCATGTTTTAATGCATCATGTTCCTCAGCAGGTTCCTTCATGATGTTGTTTCTATAATCTGTCAGTATAAATCACATGATGCAGCTGTGTAGAACTCAAATACTCTAATCTTTGTTTTATAGCTTTTATTCTAGTCTGCAAACAGTTAATAACATTAACAATAACAATCAAAGGAAATATCATCACTTCTTCAAAATAGCAGTTAAATTCAATTGGAATACTTTGACTACTACTACTACTACTACTACTACTGATGATGATGATGATGAGGATGAGGATGATGAGGATGATGTGAATAACATATACCCACTTCTTTATTAACCTGAGACTAAAATCATGACAAATGATGTCAGTTGTGATATTATCCATCTTCGCCGTCCCCGCTGCTCCATTCAGGATATAATATCTCTTTAATTATTCATATTTCCTCTCTATACTCTATGGTGAGTACTGTCACACTGCATGTCATGATCCAATTAGCTACAGGAGAGACCACAGATGGAAAAAAAGAGTATGCAATAGGAAAATAAAACATAAAGGGAGGAGCAATTAATCTTTTTAATTAATTAATTAAACATGTACTGATGTCAGGGTTCTGGGTTTTTGGGTTTGTATTTATTTTTCTGTGATTTTTATTTCCAGGGGATCCCTATGATTTAACTTTGTAACCAGTGTTCAGTGTTTTCTGTGGTTTTATTTTGGTAGGGTTTCTGAGTTTCCTGCTTCTCCTGGTGTGGTTATTACTTTAACCATCTTTTGAGTCAGGTGTTTTGTCTTGTTGCTGTTTGTTTGGTTTTTTGATGTTTTACTGTTCTAGAGTTTAGCTTGGGTATGTGTTTAGTATGGTGCCCCTCCTACGTTCTCACCCCCCCCCCCCCATGTCACATATTTACCTCCGCACTGTTTCTGGGTTTTGTTCACAGCTGATCCACATCCCTTTGATTAGTCTCTCTGTTCTCTCTCTCTCCAGCTGTCTCCACCGTGCTATCACTCTGTTTTGTTGGTGGTTACATTGTCTTTGGTTATCAGTTGATGTGTCTGGTCACTCGTCCTCCCCGTGATCTTCATCCTTCCAGGGTTTTGTAAGAGTTTTCACAGCCTTTTATTTTCTGTTTAACTAAAAGCATTGAGCCTCCAGTGAGTGTCCCTGCACGTTGAGTCCTACCTAAACCTCCAGATCATGACAACTGGTCTCTCAATCTGTCCAATCTATTGAATATGTTTAACTTCTGGTATTTAACACCTCACTCAGACATGCTTCTTGGCAGCTTAAGTCAATCATATGGAGAAACCAACTCATGCTTTAGGGGAAGAAACAAAGTCTTCATAGAAAAGCCTGAACATGCAGCCCACTCATAGTCACCAACTACTTCTATATTTATATTAAATGCACAAACACATTTTTCTTGTTTGTGCAAAGAAAACTAAGCTGACTTGCAGACCAGCCAAATGTGTAGCTGGTTTAGTTTAACTAGAGTTGAGTGGTAGAATAAAACATGCTGCCAGTTCTAGAATAATATTAAACTAAAATAAATGAGTCCAGCTGTGTGCAGTTAGATCTGATCAGAAGTTACTTTTATCATTATTTTTGTATAAAACATGAAGCAATGGAAATTTTAAAAGAAGGACTAGAACAAAAATAAAATGAATATTTATGTGTTAAACATGGGCTGAATGAGATGCTGGTGTTTCAAAATAAAAGAGAGGAAACACTGTTTTCCTTTTAAACCCATAACATTGACATTCTATTCTATTCTATTCTATTCTATTCTATTCTATTCTATTCTATTCTATTCTGGCCTGTCCCACCTGATGAATGAAGTGGCCAGTCAGGTTATGTTAATTGATGTCTCCTCCTTTTGCTTCCTTCCTCTTTTCTCCAAAGTTCAATTACATTCATCCACTGCCATCCATCACTGGAACGAAGCTGGCTGTGGGGCAAAATTAAATGTGTCAATTTCAATTAACCACTTTGAGCCGGTGCAGGGGGACGGAGATGACTGTTGTGGAAATTGGTTAGTAGAGGCGGGGGCGGGTCAAAAAATACAGGGAGAAGGTGGGATGGGAGAACTCTCAGTATAAGAAGTGTTTGGGATGCAGAAAAATACATATTCTTATTTTTATATTCATATTTTTATTTTTTCATTTAATGTTTCTCTTACAACACAAGCGTTTATTTGCATGATGTAATCCAAAACATTCCAAATTTGTCCTCTGAAACCAAAAGTTTGATCAATTTTACTTTAACAATATGTAGTTAATGCAGGCAGGCTTTAGTGTGGCGACAGCTTTAAACCAGCTGCAAGATGGAGACTTTCTACATGACTCCAGCTAAACAGGAAATAACTTTCAGATACATCCCACAGAAGAATGTGAAGCTCAGTCAGAAACATCGAAGCACCAGAAGTTACAGATGAAGACAGAAAAAGTAACAAAACCTTGAAAACAAAACAAAATGAAATGGAATTCATTTTTGTGGATTTTTTTTTTTTCACGAGTTTTCCATTTTTAATTTAACACTTTGTTACTGAAGCCAAACCAACATTAAATGACTTTCCCACATCTATGAATTCTTCCCAAAAGGCTTCATGAATGTCACTGTGGTGACTATAAAACCTGAAGCATGTCATGTCTGTAAATCAACAACAAAACAACTCTTTTCATCACTGTTCATCTGATATCTGCTGCCTGCTTGTTAAAAAGTCTGAACCACAGATCTAATCTCCACATACATAAAGCTGCCTTTATCTCAATCTTATGTTTTATCAAAACAACTTGTTTATTAAGCAGCAAACCAAAGATGTTTCCTTGAGTCTGTTATTAAAGCCGAAGCAGCATGACAACAATCAGAGCTTCTTTGTTGCTTCTCATATAATAACTGTAATTCTAAGGGGAACACAGAGAAACAGCAGATAAATAATCCCACAAAAAGGAGGAGACGTAATATTTTACCTCCTTCTGCAGAGTACCTGGTTTGGTCATCACCCCCATCCTCTCTACCCTCAGGCTGGAACAGACCGATACCTTAAAGAGAAGCGATTTCAAACTTTTAAACGGTTTCTCTGTGACTTGTATATCTTCTAATTGTTATTCATAGCTCTGTCAGGAGAGGAGGAGGAGTAGAGGGACCAATGTGGAGGACAGACGATGGAGAAGAGGAAAGGATGAGAGGAAGAAAGGGCAGATGGGCAGGAAGGACAGATGGAGTGAAGGAGAAAATTAGAAGAGGAGAAATAAAAAATGACTGATAAAGAGCAGAATCATGGGGGGGGTTGGGGGGGGGGGCTGTACCTTCTTGGCTCCTTGTATCTTAAAAGCCACCAAACCAGATTGATACATAGAAGATATACATATTACACTTCCTCTGTTGAGATTGTAAAATATATTGATTCACTTTTAATTTCAAGCTTTGGATTCTAAAATCCAGTCAGATTACAAGGAATTATAACAAAGTGATCTGAAGCTGAAAGGAATGATGACTATGTGATAATAATAATCCAGCTCCACGTGTGATGTCATGTGTTTACATCAGTTTGTTTGTTGATCTACTTTCATCTGTTTGATCATAAAACAATGTGACCAATAAGTTTCCCAGAGATCAGTTCAGTTCTAATATCTGTAAAAAGGTTTGGAATGTCTGCATCATCAAAGCTGTTATTTAGACTCACATTCTACAACAAAAAAAACACTTTCAGATGAGAATTAGTTCAAAATGTTTCCAGACAGGAAACAGGAAACAAACTCTTTAAGATTATTTAAGATTTTCTATTGATAGAGCTGAAAATCATAACAGGAACATTTTAATTATTTAGGTCATTTAAATGACCTATAAGTCAGATCTTTATTTCAGTTTCTTCTAAATTATATAAAATTTCTGAACCTTAATAACTAATTTGAGAGCTAAACTAAGTAAAAACAACTGTTTTATTTATTTTAAAGCTCATCATTGAGGTATCTTCATCATAAATATGAATCATAAACAGTTTCTTATTGAATCAGAAATAGATTTAAACAGGTGCGTCGTACCGACACCACCTCTCCGTCTCTTTGAGACCAAACATAATAGATGAACATCAAACAGTTTCAGGCTGATTTTAAGCTTTAAGATTAAAACATTAATACAGTACTAGCATTAGCAGCAGGTGTCTCCACTTTCAGCACTCAGTTTAGCTCTGCTGCTTTGTGCTGTGCACTGTCTCCACTTTGAGTAAATTATTTTACCATCTGGATGACTGATTGAAATTATTGGTGTGTTCAGGCATAATCAAATTTCCAGACTCCCCCGATGGTAATGATACCAAGAGAGGTTCATGTGTAACCATCAGATGTAGAGCAGCTCCAAGGTCTAAGACTAAAGTCAAAGTTTGGATTTAGGAAACTAAACTTTTCAATGAAAACACACACGTGCTGTTGCTGGATGTAGATTTAAGGTCCAACACACTACGTATCAACCAAACTTTTAAACATAGGGTCAATAGCATTATATCATTCCACCATTTCTCTCCTGCCTGGCTGGCTGGTTGGTGTTCTTTAATCTGCTTAGGGTCTAATTGTGAGTAATGATGCTATTGGCTGATATGGCATGAAGCTCAGGCAGTCCCTCTGTGGCCAGTCTGCATATCCAGCCCATCTGTGAGCGGTGCACAGGGATAGCAGTGCCCATACCAAAACATCCAACAACAACAACTGGCACATACACAAATCAATGCAGCAATCTTCTCTCGACACACTCACACACACTGCTGCAGCAGTCAGCTTGTGCATTGACCAGCTGAATTATAAAACACCAAATTAAACTTATTTAAAGTGTTTTTAGTAAACTATGAGAGGATGATGTTTAATACAGCCTGTATTTTTTGCTTCCTCTTTCCTCAGAGTGTTTTCTCCATCTTTGATGCCAGCATGATCTCAAATGAGAGAAATATCTTCTTTTCCAGCAGAATGAGTGCTACCTTAACCATGCAGGGGAATCCTTTTAAGTTGTGCATCAGCTGCAGACATTAATAGGCCCAGCTGCTGATCAAAATTCTTTGAGTGCAAGTTGTCATGCGAAAGCATTGACTCATGAATGTTTTAAAGTTTGCAAATCAAATTAGAAAAAAAGAAATTTGGAAGAATGTGTTCATGTCTGTCTTTGTTCTTTTTTCACTGTAAACTTGGCAAAAGTATCAAAGACTTTTTTTATCACAATGCAAACCGAGAGTCTTGGACATTTTACAAAAGCCTGAGACATGGAACGCATGTTAATGTTTCAGAGATGAAACACTTTCTGTAAACGATAGAACTAGCAGATGTTTACTGAGTTCAACTTTTTTGTTGGATTATATGACACAGATTAGGAAAAAGAGAAACTAAACATTTTATCCAAATATTTTTAGTTTTGTGGCTTTTCAGCAAAAATGTAGAAGATTCTGGATAAAAAGGAAAGTGATTATAATGAATAATCCGACATTATTCAACAGGTCACTGATTCCTTTTACAGAATCTTCACTAGTTTCATTTTTTCTTTACTTTACTTTGATGTTTCCATCTTCAAATACAACCAAACAGGACCAGAAACTAAAGAGGTCATTTCCTTCTGAAAGGCTGTTTCTGATTCAACTCTGTAAATGTGTCAGTAAACTGGATCAAACATAGAAAACAGGCTGGTAATCTCATGCTAATCATGTTAACATGTTTCTGTCATGGATCCGCCCCTCCATCAGCACTTTAAACATGATGTACTTTTATTGACTGAATGGCGAGACAAAGGCAAAAAATATAATAAATTGTTCGTCCCTGAAGACTCGTTTTATTTGTTGATTAAATATAATTTTATTGAGACATTTTTGAAAATAATTCTGCTGTTTCTTTAATTCAACTAGTTTGTTTCCAAATGACCAAATGACAGCAGCAGAATCTGGAGAGTCTCTCCTGGTCATCTTCTAGTCAGTAAACATCAGGTCACCTTGATTTGGGTTTAGAAAAAGTATGAACTCAAATAATAAAACAGTTGTTGACAAATTGAAACCCTTAATAATAAAATGTTTCTGCAAAGTTTTGATTATCTGCAGTCAAACAAAATCTAAGATCTAAAACTTGATCTGAATCGATATTCAGACAAGTCCGTATATCAGTTTTTAGTTTAAAGAAAATGTACAATTTTTGTGCATCTTTATGTCAAAATATTCTGTTTTTATGCACCTTGTAGCCTTCAGTTTTTCCAAACCCCCAAAAAGAATTAGCCTAATTATTATTTGAGCATTAAAAAAGGTTTAAATTCAGAGGATGAACCAGTGACATGTGTTACACATGAACTCATTTTAAAACTTCCTCTTTAGTCACTTAATTACTGCAGCTTGTTTAAATGTATTTAACAACACCAGTGATAACAAGGTTTGAATGGTATAAATGTTAACTTTTTATTTTCCTCAAAATAAGTTCATTTCCAATAAATTATTTTCACTCTGTCATGATGTATTTTAGTAAAAGTAAAAGTCAACAAAATGATTAAATAAAATACAGCAGAAGGAAATGATGCTGAACCTGCATTTCACCATATATAATTATTACATCATGACTATCTATATTTATTAGTTAGAAATACACTGACTCTGATTTAATTGACTGAATAAATTGGGATGAAGTTTGATTTCCTTCTGACTGATCTGATCTGTTACATTTCAGTATGAAGCGATCAACTTTTTCTCTCTAGATTGTTTCATTATTTCTACTCATATTGAACAGAAATGAAATTATGAGATTTAGACACTTTATTTTCTTGTAAACTCTTGTTGGAAAAGGGTTTATTATGACTGACTGTCCTGCACAGAAACCTTCATCTGTATGAATCAGGAGCAGACAGACTGTTTAAACAACTAAAAACTTTATATTTTACTAATTAACATACAGATTTGCTAATGAATGAATTTTCCATGTGAACAGTTGGTGAATGTGTTTCTGTCTTCCAGGACATCTAGCTGATAGAAAACACATTCCCAAAGCATTTAACCAACCTAAAGCAAACTCAATGAAGAACTCCATTACTGACTGGCAGCCTGACTGGTTAATTAACTCACTGTTTGTCTGTTTGTAATGCTCCCAAGGACATCCATCCTGCTTGTGCACAAACTATTTCACACATACTCACAGACACACACATGTCTCCTCTCAGGAGTGACAGGGAGAATATTTCCTTGTTTACTCAAGTGCCACTTCATGATTAAAAACTAATCAGGCTTCAGCCAGGCTGGGATCCCCTACACACCGACACACAGTGAACTGTAATTATCTGAACAGAAGAGACACATGGATGGAGAGACGGAGGATGAAAGAGGATAAAGTTTAGGATAAAAAAGAAGAAAAGCTTGAGGGGCAGGTGAGAGCTAAAAGTCAAATTCAAAAGAAAATGAAATAAATCAAGTTGATTTATTTCATCAGATCAGCAGATCATCAGACAGATAAAGAGATGTTTCTTCAGTTAGAAGCTGATAATTAAATCAGTCTAATAACCCAAATCTTCTCTTGTTACACTCGATATATTTATTTTAAATGAGATGTGAATTTTCTGTTTGATCAGTGTAAATGTGTTCTGATGCTTTTCAGAAATTACTGGCCGAGCGCTTTACTTTGAAAAAACAAAATGCACTTTATTTTATTTATTTGTGCTTTACATTTTGTCATATCGTTCAGACATCGTTTAGATGAAACGTATGTTTGTCACACTGTTGAAATGTCGGCGCTGCAGTCGTCATCATCATCATCATCATCCCGTCTGTCCGTCCGTCTGTTTATTCGTTCATTCGTTAGTTTCATTCTACAAACTGTTCTACTCATCCTTCAGGTTTTATCTCTGGACTCATCTACATAACTCTGAACATTAATTAAATTGATAATTTTTCTGTTTATCAAAATACCAACAAAATAAACATAAAAACAGCAAGTTGCTTTAATTAAAGGTATTTTAAAAGATTCTACTAATGTACAGTTTAAGAAACATTATGAGAACACAAATCCATTCTATCCTCTGGTACCTTTTATATTTCATCTCTATATGGAAACACAAAGTTTCTCTTGTATTTCTCGACTTTCTGCTCTGCAGCGAACTCTTTTCATCTGTTTCCAGTAGTTAGGTAATTCTAGATAAAACCCCCGGGGTATTTCAGTTGAAAGCCTTTTTGCTGATGTTTATTTGTTTTAAGAAGTTTCTTGTTAGAGAGGCATATTTTGTTGTCGTTGCTTCTTGCTTTTATCTTCTTTCCTTTTAGCTTCCCGGTGGAATTTGACCATTTCTTCTGCATTCTGACAACTTCATCTCTGTTCCTGCTCTTACAACACGACTGATTCATCATTATATTACCACTACTTCTAATTATTTTGTTTTAAGTGATGAAAACAAAATGAATTTGAATACATTTGTGCAGTGAGTCTTTCAGCACACAAGAACTCAGATGGAGCTTGTTGCTTGTTTACTGGTCTCTGATCAGGTAGCAACAATCCACTAACACACTAGTTTACCCAGTCTGCAAAGAGCTTTTATTAAGCTGTGATCTAATAATCATCCTGTACATACATGCATATGCTTTTCATCCATCAGATCCTCTGGGCATGTGTATAGTAGCATGTGTTGTGTTGTGAACATTTCTTCTTCATTTGGCTGAAGTCTTATAAAACGGCCACAAGCTGAAACTTGACAGAACTGGATTCATTATCTACAGACGTTACTGAAGGAGGAAAGTAGATGAAATGTGAGGTGAACACACACCTGCTGTTCAGGTGTGTGTTGATTCCAACAGTCACCAGGTTGATGTGATGAATCAAACGTTCTCCACAGATCAGATCAGGAAGAGTCTGATGAGCTTCAACTACACCAAACAGACGTGACATGGATACCTGAAGTCTTCTCTTGTGATGATCTGGTTAGTGTGATGTCACACTGCTGTGTGTAACAGTTACTGTGAGGATGCTAATGGATAAGGAGGTCGTCCTCTGACGGTTTGATTCCAGGCCCCAGCAGGATACGTGTCGATGTGTCCTTGGGCAAGATACTGAACCCCATGTAGCCCCCCGACTTGCATTATGTAAAATGTAAAACTTGTAGTGTAAAAACACTTTGAGTGGTCAGTAAGACACTATACAAATACAGCATATTTACCATTTAATGGTAGCAGTTAAAGTACTAATCTGAGAAAATGTGGATCAGACATAGTTGTTGCTTTTAAAACAAAACGTCCCGCTTTGCATCAACCGCTCAGGATGAGGTTTCACACACAAACCTGCTGTTTTAAGAAAAAAAAAAATTTTTCATATTGATGCTAAAATCCCCTCATTAGTCCAGATTATTCTAAACAATTAATTAATATGATCAGACATGAATAATAACATTTTATCACAGACATAGAAAAATAAACTGAGATGAAGGATTTAAAATTTAATAGTGATGTTAAGTATTCAAATGAATGTACAAACTACAGCAAAGAAAATAATAAGCTGATTTAATTTGTTAGTTTTTTTTTTAAATAATAGTTCTAAATAATGTTCTCCCCGTGCGTGGTGGGTTTTCTCCAGGGACTCTAGTTTCCTCCCACAGTCCAAAAACATGCAAGAGGTTAATCAGAGACTCTAAATTGTCCCTGAGTGTGAGTGTGAATGGTTGTTTGTGTGTGTCCCTGTGATGGACTGGCAACCTGTCCAAGGTGTCCCCTGCCTCTCACCTAAAGACTGCTGGAGACACCAGGTCCCTGCGACCCTGAACAGGAAGAAGCAGGTTTAGAGGATGGATGGATAATAATCCATTTCTTGAAGTTTTATGCTCATTTATATCATTATTATTATTATATATCAGCTATTTATTTTGCACCTTTTAACCACTGGTTTCTGCAGTTTACTCTTCACCATCATCACATCTGTATCTGCACAACTGGAGCTGGAAAAAGTTTAGAATTCTTCAGTATGACTCCACAGTCCTGCAGAGGGGATTGTATTTTTGATCAACGATATTGTGTAACATTTAAAAAAAAATAGCAATCGGTCAATAATGTGGGATAAAAAATGTTTGAGGGATAACTTTTAAATGGAACAAGATTACTAAGATGTGTTCAAGAAGAAATATCAATAGCAAAAACATTTCCTATATTGAACCAGGATCATTTCTAGTAATTACCCTGCAGCAGAAGGTATAATTTTACTAGACCTTTCATCTCTTGTACTTTCAGCTGCTGCTCACTCAGATCTATGTCTCAGCTTTTCTTCCCGTCCTTTGTGTCCTCTCTCTGTCTCTGTCTTTTAACAGAACATCATCTCTTTTGTTGTTCACCCAAAGTGCAGCCTGACCTTTTGCATCTCTGCAGCCTTCAGAGTTACTGAATGAAACTTCTTCCTGTCTGTTTGTAAACAGACAAAAACTCTCCCGTACTTATAAAAGAGTCCGTCAATAGTTTCACGAGGGAAGTTAAAATAACTATAATGAAGCATTTTAGGATTGATTTCAGTTATTCTCTTAAAATAACCTTTTAGTTAAAAAATCAACAAGGAAAACATGAAGGTAACATCACTAAGGAACATAAACACTCAGATACAGACTGGAGCAAACAGCTGTGTTGGTATGATCACATGATAACCTCAGAGTGAAAGTAAAAACCTTTCATTAGAATGATGATGCTGTTTTGGTAATAAATTAAATATTTCAATTTCAATAATTTCAAGTGCTGGTTTGTCTCTTTAGCCTGAAGTCATGAAGCTGAACTTTGAGTGATTTATTTTGTGTAACTTTGGTTTTATAGTAACTTCACATGTATCACCAAAACCCTTAAAACCCACGTCTAAAACAACATGATCCTGTAGTTTAGAGGTCATGCTTTACATCCATCTGCATATGTTTAACATCAGAACAACACAAACCTTTTGAGACACATACATGTTCCTAAATTCACTCATTTGTATCTATTAAATTAAAATAAATTTTACTTCCACACAGTTCAATGTCATTTTATAAAAAGAGCATTTATTTCAAAGATTTTTTTCTGCTTCGGAGATTGAAGCACATAGTAAAGCAACAATACAATGTTCAGAAAATATAAGTGTGATGTTGTAACTTTTTAAACTTCTTAACATGTTTTTGTCATAATACTGGAATATTCAGCATGTATACTAAAATAAGAACTTTTAAAATTGTACAAATCTGTACCATAAAACTTGACAGAGAATTAAAAAGGAGGCGTTCTCTCACTGCAACAAACACAGATTGCTAGTTTTCCTCTGGAACAGGGAGAAAAAATAAAGAAACGCCAAATAATATAGAAAAAACCAAAACAAGAGGATAAAAGTTGTGTGTGCACGAGGAAAAGCAGGAGCTGACGTTTGACTTTAAGCAGCAGTTTTTCTTTCAGCGTTCTGAAGAAATGTAAAAAATGTGAGGACGTTAAAATCTCACCTGCAAAAAGTTAAACATCAGTTCATCCCTGTGCAGCCAAAGCTAAGGATAGAACAATTACTGTCATGATAATGATAATAATAATAATAAAAAACAACACTGATAATCATAATTATAATAATATAATAACAATCAAAAGAGAGTGAACATAAAGAGGATGTTCTGGTTTCAGCCGTTCTGGATCACTTTGTGTTATTTTCCTATGTGCACATTTTATGTTTAAATGGCAACACATGTTGATACAACAGATGTTGCTGCCAACATACATGATGGGAAAGAAACACAAAGGATACACAGCTGATCTCTTCTGAAACGTGCATGAGGAGAAGTTTGGATCCTCAGCGTGATATATCACATCTGTACACACCGAACAAGGAGGAAACTTTCTGAATATACAGTTCAAGTTATGAAAATAACAAAATAAAATAAAGCAAAAGGAGGAATAAAAGAGAATGCACCGCGTTGCAGGAGTGTCCGTTGGGTTTAAGGCGATTTTTCGAGCTCACAGATTTCTACTCACTGTCATTATTGGTGGAATATGGAGGTGATCACTCATGGATTGACTTAGTATGAAGATGATTGCTGATGGCAGTATTCTGGACACCAGGACTGTGATAATAGGAAAGCATCGCTTGTCTTTTCTGCAGTAAATAACAAAAACAATGAAAAAAATCCAAAATTTCAAATCCTTTTCGGGTGTTTTGGGGAATAAAAAAGTGATATTTCTGTAGCGTTTCACAGATACTCCTACAGTCCATGTGTTCTTTTGTTTGTGTGGCTACTAAAACTATTTGTCTCTATTTCTAGTCTTTTTGTCTGTTTACCCCTGGAGTTGTTGTTTATTTATTATAAGGCCACCATACTGTGAAGATGCTTCACGCATCTTCAGAGTATCAACAACCCAGAGTTGATCAATCCTTCAAAAACAGAGTACCTGCTTGTTGTTCAGCAGACAAAACAACGAATTTGACCTTTCAGAAACATCTTCAGTTTGTATGTCTCTTTGCAGGCTGCTGCTGGATTCCTTTCAAACTTTCATCTTTTAATTTACTTTCATCTTCCTCTTTTTCTTTGAGAGCAACAAAGGGAAATATGCCCCATTCAGGAACTGTTCGGGGAATAAAAACTCTCTAAGGAACTGTTGAGGAAGTACATGAATTTAGTCCATAAAAGCATACAGACACTCTCTTGCACTCAACAGTTTGCTATAGGCAAGTCTTACTGATGATACAGCAACACTGTTTCATCAGATTGCTTCCATACAAAGAAACTAATGACTAACCAATCTCCCACCCTGCAATGCTCAAGTCTGTAGTAATAGAGTAAAAGAACCGTAGAAGAGACGGGAGAAAATTAAGGAAATTGGGAGCGATTTAAGTCCAAGCATTCATTATGTGTCCATTGACAATCCGTCTTGGAGGACCAGCCACAGAGAGGGAGAGCAGTTAGCATTCGTTGACAAATTGGCAAGAACTAATCAGCTGGAAGATGGTGACGACTAAAAACTGGAGAGAATTAACCCTCAGTTAACATCCTCTTAGAATCAATAAATCAGAAATCAGGGGGCGTCCACTGCTGAGGAAAACCACCGTTAAGAGTCCTCATCGTCATCAGCATCCTGAATGGAGCAGTCTTTGGTCCCATACAAATCTGCCAGCTTCCTAAATCTCGGCCCCCAACTCTGCAGATAGTCATAATCCAAGTCAGACTCTGTTGTGACAGACTCGAGCGAACTCAGCGACCCGGCCAGAGATCCTCTGCCCTCGTAGCCATAGATCTGAATGGAGTCATAAGGAGGGGCGGTGGGGTCACTGTCAGCCTCTGCAATTCGAGTCTTGATGAAGTCATCAACGTCAACGCTGTTGGCTGCAGGACGCCCGATGCCCGGCCTGATGGGAAATTGAAGTTCTGGTTTAATATCCTTCCTTGGCAGAAATCCGTTGGCGCCGTCTGGGTTCTGCACAGAAAAACAGAAACTGTAGTTAGAAACTAAAAAAAGTCAGAAAGTTAAAGTTTCTGTCAGATTTCTTTATTCAATTATAAACATAAACAGAATCAGCGAACACATTAAACAGTATCTGAATGTTACCTGCAGTGTAGCAATGTCGAACGCCTCAGTGTCCTCCTCTCCACCTCCTTCATCATCATAAGTGATTATATTCTCCCTGATATCTTCCTCTTCAAACACGATCAGCGGCTCCTTTTTCTGACGTCTCAGTGCGACAAACAGCACAACTATAGCTGCCAACCAGAAACAGACAAACATCATTTACAGCTCATTTGGTATTTAATCAATCCATCACAATCTCCTCAGAATTTCCATATGAAAGTTGAAAAGTAAGTACCATATGATTTATGGGGCTTTGGGAAATTTGAGAGTGTAATTACATCTTGGACTGTTTAATTTATATCATTATGGTCTGGTCGAGTACACTCAAACCATTTTCATTGCTGTTTTTTTCCAGCTTGACTTTTCCCAGATTTGCACAGCTTTGTAAAAATACAACACAAACTTAGACTGAAGAATTAGCTGTTATTACATAATAGATTGATATAACTGCATACAATTTATCAACTTTAATTGTAGTTCAATTAAAACTTTAAATGAGATCAAATAAAGAAAAATGTGTTTTGATGAATTGGTGCTTCTGCACAATGTAGATCAGTCAGGCAGGTTTAATAATCTCAGTCGGGCAGGTTGTTTACTGAAGTTCTAAAAATCATTTGCATAATTTTTGCTTCTCACCGAGCAGAATGACGATGCAGGCCAGTATAGCAATAAGAGCACCGGTACTAAGACCAGCTGGCAGGACGTAAGGCTCCACGTTGCAGGACAAGAAGGAGCCTCCACTGTCGCAGGAACAGACTCTGATGGTCAGGGTGCTGGTGCTGCTCATAGACGGGAAACCGTTATCATTTATTTCAATGGGAAGGAAATAAATATCCTGCGTTAGACGACTGAATCCTTTCCGGAGCACATAGATACTGGCTGTGCTGTCTGCAGAGAGAGAAACAAAGAAACACTGAACAGTTAAGAAGCTTTAATCACAGATTTGATCTTGACACACAAAAAGGTTCAAAAGGAAAAAATAAATTAAAAGTTTTTCTGCATTTACTGGGAAGTATAAATGTTATTTTCCACAGAGTTACATGTTCACACAAACCACCAATGATGAGAGACTTTCTGTTTAATAGTTAAATTCATTAGTTAAAAAGACTTTTATTCTTATTACCTTCTTCTAACTGCCTCTCTGTTCCTCCAAATACACACAGTTTATTATAAATCTTCCAGTTTGTGTATATTATTATTATTAAAGGTTTGTATGAGTTGTTTTAATCTCTGTCACCATATTCATTAACATTTACACTAACATGTTAAAAGAATCCAGACTGAGAATATTACAACTTCATTACTTTGATCAAATTGTATCATCAAACTCAGATTTGTTTCTTTAAACGTAAATTTATTGTATCCAAATGAAACAACAGTTTTACTGGAAACCTTCATCTGGAGAAGCTTTTAGATAAAAATAGAATCAATTCTTTGAAAGTTACTTTTTATTTTAAGCTAAATTTATTTAATGCTAAACTGTGAAAAAGTTTTATCTTCTAGTGGTCCAATAAAAACATGAATCTCATTTCCTCCTCATGTCAGGAGAAATTCTTCCCTAAAACATTTAATAAATATGAGCTTTAACATTTTACTACAAATGATCACAATTTTTATTAGGATTCAGAAAGTTATCATACACGCTGCATTCAAAATCCAAGGAAAACAACATGGTTTTTATTACTGCTATAATAAGTAAAACAATAATTAGATCCTAAATAACATTAAAATAATAAAAGTAAACACGTAACATTTGAAACACCATAATCTGAATTATTAGTGAGAAAATGCCGGTGCTGTGGGTGTGATTACACTTCAGGGTCATTAGTCTCATTTTTACATTCTTGTTCTATAAATATTTATCATTTAAATTCTTTTATCAGCTCATATAAGCCGTCCAGTCTTCAGTTCCTTAAATGCTTATTTTATTTATTTAATGTACTTTCTGTTTCCCTAAAGATCCGTACTGTAAGATTGATGCACTGACACTAACACAAGTTACATACGCTTCAAAAACAGACATTTTGCTGCAGATGAAACATTTTCATTTGCAAAAGATAAAATCTACACATAAATAAATTAGACATTAAGAAGACAAATAAAATATTTCACCCTCTATGAAAATGAATTAACCCAGAACTTCTGCTGCTTTGGAAACATTTAGTTTGAATAGTGAGTCACATGACTTGTTACATGTTGGTGTGTTTTCATTCACATTAAGGGTGGATGATATTTTTTCTTTTTAATTCTGTTTAGAATATTTTTGTTGCATTTTGAGCTGCTCAGCTCTGGTGTTCTCTGTTTCATGCATCACATGATGAATCGTGTTAACGTGAGTTTCATTTGATCAACTTCCCACTTCTTTGCCCTCAATCTACATCCTCCTTCTTTGGTTTCTCTTACTTTCTCATCTTTTCTTTTTAGTCTCTTTCAATCTTCACAAAACCTAATTCAATCAGTCGCCTTCCCCCAAGATATATGTACAGACGGACAGAGACCCCACTGCAATTAATACAGCCTGCAGGACATGCGTGTGTGTGTGTGTGTGTGTGTGTGTGTGGAAAAGATTCCGAGCACCTGCTGATTTCTACCAGGTAGTGTAAGCCTCCATCTGCTTATGCTTTGATCTAATCTGAGTGAAAGGGGGAGGTGAATAAGAGACTGCAGAAGAAGAAACAGAGACGGTATGAAAAGGAAAATGAAATCAAGAAACACAAATAACAGAAGGAGGCAGAACTTTCTACCTCTGTTGTCTCGGAGGGAGAAGTTCTGGTTGTGGACAACTTCTGGAGTGAGGCTAAATGTGAAGTGTTGTCTGGGAGCCATCTCATCTTTGTCCACTCCACCGATGGTTCTAATAACCTACATTCAACACATTAGAAATGAGAAAAAACAAACCAACAGGTTGTGTGTTTCTATGCTGACGTGTGTTCATGCAGACAGCTCTACCTTTCCTGGTGCTTCAGTTTCACACATTTGGACTTCGTTGTTGGAGGCTAACTCTGGGGGGTTGTCATTCACGTCCTTTACCTTGATGTTAACACGCACTTTGGTGTCTTGATGGTGACCTCCTGCATGCACACAGCACAGGACAAAACCATTAGCATTCTGCTGCTTGCAAACATATAAAACTCTGTCAAGGTCATTAAAGTCAGACTGGTTCGTTCTTCAATGGATTTGGGTTTGTTTGTTTGTTTGTTTTATAATATATTTTGGCATTGATGGAAAAAAAAACATGTTCTCTAACAAGGTTGTCAGTCAGTCAGTCACTTAGGCTGCTATTTGTTATTTGTAAACATTACAGACAACGTTCTGAGACATGTAAAGGTTAAACAGCCTGCTGCTCCATTCTAACTTGTTTTTCCTTCAGAGATCACTCTGATAAGTAAAAATTGAAATGAAGAAATAAATTGTTGTGCTGTGTTTCTGTGTTGTAGTGCTTACATATTTGCAGTTTTAGTCAGTGTGAATTTTCTGCTACCCTGTTATTACTAGGCATTTATTCAGCTTCCCAGGGTCTAAAAGTGGTTAGCATGGCCTGCAATGCTTCTAGCTTTGTGGGCGGCAAGCCTGTTTCCATCTGTCCGTCTGGCGTCTAGCATGCCACAGAAAAACCACGCGGCGCTTCGTTAGCTTGAGCCCCAACCACAGAATACCAGGGTGGGGCCACTGTGGCCTGTGAAGGGTTTCTGGAGTTAAATGCAGGGAGAAAAACCTTGTGACGGACTGTGGATCCACTGCTTGTACCTCCCTTTTTCTTTCTGGTAAAGATTTGGGGATTTTTTCTTTTGTTTTTCCACGTCTCATGTGCTTCATCAACGTTATCACCTGTTTTTGGTGCCGTTGTTTTCAGTTAGTTATTATTTATATTCTATACCCTCTTGTTCCTGTTCTGGGTTGGGGGGTAGCTGGTGTTTATCCCCAGCAGTCGTTGGGCGAGAGGCAGCATGCAAAGATTTAGATCAATCTGCTGATTTGAATTAAAATGTATGTGTCCAATCAGTTATTTAAACAGTCTGACAACTAAAATAATCTTACACGTCACATTGGGATCGTGTTCCTGCTTCTCATCAATGTTTCAGAATAAAATATCGTAAAATACCCACAAAAAGAAACTGTACATCAGTGTCTTCAAACAAAGATAAACACACTGAGATTAGTCATCATAAACATCAACAGCAGGACATAAATAATATCAGTTATACTGTAAAATTGTCACTATATATAAGTTCTTCTGTTGAACAGCTTTTTATTTCAAATATTTCACAAAGACATTTATATAAAAAGGTAAATATACTGTACATCCAGCCAGAGGGAAACATTTAAAGTCAGCTGCTTGAATTAGTCAAAGACTAAACATGAGACGTTATGGAGTCTTTCCAAATCTGCAGAGTGACAGTTTGAGTTCTGGATGCCAGCGAACCTGGTGGTGGATTTCTCCATCTGTTAGCTTAGTGTTTTATATATAGAGTTAATAATGGAGCAGCCATGAGAACTCTAAGTAAAGGTAAGTCTGACAGCAGTAAAGCATACGCACCAATCTCTGTGGCTGAAACAGAGATATTATGCCAGGGCTGTGTTTCTCTATCCAGCGGTCTGGTTGTGGTGATCAAACCATCTTCTGAAATACTGAAGAACTGATCCACATCCGTGTAGCGAGGAATCATGTATCTACATGTATCACACAGAAATAATTACCTTTACAGAGATGATTCATACAACATCTAGCACTACTTTAACTAGGCTGCAGTCATTCAGAACATTGTTATCCTGCACATGGAAGAAAAGCCCATGTGATTAACTGTCCAAAAGACACAGAACAAATTTTGTCTCACTTTTGGACAGCGTACCTGAAAAACGTTCCTTAAATTAAAGCATATTTTTGTATCATATTCTTCAAATACCTGACAGGGTTGTTAGCAACATCCGTGTCCTTGGCATGAACTCGTCCCACCGGGGTGCCTTGTGGTGAGTTCTCCTCCACCTCAAACGTGTAACTAGGAGCTATAAAAACAGGAGGCTCATCCGCATCCTCCACTGAAATCTAAGCACAAACATAAAAACACACACATCACTTATATAACTGCTTCATCAAACACAAAGGTAAACAGGTTTATTAATAACTGTGTTTACATAAAAACTTTATGCATACCTTGATTGTGGCTTCATCCTTATACGGTCCCCATGTGATGAATCGAGAGTCTATATGAGGATTGGAACCCTCCACCTTTAACGTGTAGGACCTCTTTGTCTCAAAGTCCACTTGCTGTGAAAGTGCAAAAAGAAAAAATCATCATTTTATATAAAAACTAACAGTCCCTGCAATATATGTTAATATGAAGGAAAGAAGACTCTGTCTTCTCTCTGCAGAATCTGTATTGGTTTTTTGGGATGTATGAAAGACCAGTGCTGTGTGATCGTGTACTGGTAGGGGGCGCTGTTGCCACATGCATGAATAAAAACAGCTCTTCAGTCAAACAACCACCACGACTGTGACACGCCAGCAAAACCAGAAGTGACACAAATACAGACTTTGATTATATGAAGGTTTGTGTTTGATGTGGTGTGTTCTGATATGATTTAGATGTCGATGAATCATTTGAATGTTTGTGTTCTGGTTGTTTTCATCATCAGATGAAAAGAGTTCAGACCAGTTTCTACTAAACCAGGTTTAGGTTTGGGAGTCTGGGACACCACATAAGGGACAACTCAGTGCTTTACATCACAGAATAAAGATAAAGATAGAACACAAACACAGATTTATTACACCTTGATAATAGAGCAGTTAAGACCTGATTGTATTAAAATCCTAGACATGACATATTTAAACCCCAAGGAGCCCCAAACCCCTCAAATCACTCACATTTAGGTCAGAATAAATTCACTCACTTTATATTACTTTTTAATAACCTGAACACAGATTAGATTTTGGTGTTTGCTTGCAGCTTTTTCAATGCTAACGAACATATTTCCCTTACACATCACATTTAAGTCATGTAAGAAAGATAATACAGCAATTATAAAGCAATGACCCTCAGCTAAACAATCTACATGCTGCTGTGCATTTAATGATTCATTCCTACTGAATCCTCTATATGTGCAGAGTCTATACTGCTGCAGGGAAAACTTTTAAGTCAACAAATGTTCTGGCAGTTATTGCATGATGCAATACCCAAGAGGTGCTCTCTGCCATGATTGCAAGGAAACGTGCTTCGCCAGCAGCACTTGGCAGCAGTTTCATCTGCAGCCCAGTCGAAACCAGAACCGCAGCCAGTGACACTGTTTAGGGTGTTATAAACAAGGATGCTCTGCCAGTTCAGCATCACCATTCCAGGATGAGGATGTTGAAGTGACAGAGTACACGAGACACGTCTAATCTTCTCATTTCTGGACTACTTTCTATTAATAAAAGAGTCCAGATTAAATCACAGACACTAGAGATTTCTGAGTGTAGCAACCTTGGTTGCCACCAATACCATAATACCAAGTATTGGAGGCAGGTAATCTTGTTTAGCATTAATAAAAGTTCCTAAATCCTTTCACAATTATACCACTGACTGTATAAATCCTACTGTGTCTGTGATCCAACACGGAGGCCAGACGGTAACACCTCGTCTGGATAGATTGCTGTATACTCATTCAGTTGCAGATAAACACGTTTAATGTGATGATGACAGGTACAATCAAATGGATGTGACCCAGTTCTTTCATTTTCCCTTTTTTGTTACTTGCTGTCCCACCCGCCCTCTCCTCTTATCCCCACCCTCATTTCATTCTCTCCCTCTTTGTATAATCAGTCTGAGATAATGATAATAATATTCATATAATGCCCCTCCTTCTCCCCACTGCTTTCTGTAACAAACACACACACATACAGCTCCTTAATATTCTGTGGACTGCTTTCGTCAGGACACAGTTGAAAGAGAATAGCTGATTAAAGCTCATCCCTGTGTGTGTCTGTGAGGAGGAGAGAATAGAGATTAGTGAAGGCTACTCTTGATGCTGATTTGAAAGTGTGTATAGGTGTGAGTTTGTGCATGTGGCTAAGTGTGTGTGAAGGTATGTGCTCCTGCTTTTAATTTCGCGTGGCACTGCCTTCAGGGTGGAAAAGGTTTGATTTCCCTTGAGAGGCATCAAGACCCAATAATCTCACACACGCACGAACATTTTCTCCTTGTGCAAACACATGCATACAAACATCCAAGTAAAGTTGGTGTCATCAGATCGAGTGGGGAACAGAAGTGGGTGTTGCAACGTGTGAGCATCTCTTTCTGGGCTCACACACACACTTCTAATCAGTATCAGGCTAATGAGCTATTATTCCAAGAGACAGAAGGACTGATGTGCAACAACTCTAAATACCAGCTAGTGGCCAAGTAGAGACACAAAAAGAAGATGTTGTCTTGACTTCAGCAACAAAAGACAAATAATTTGAAGAAACAGCCATAAAGGGAAACTGACTTCAGTTCAGTGGTTCTTTGATTTTTGGAAAACAGTGAAAATCTTACAGGGAAACAGGAAATCTGCTGTAACATGCTTATTAAGTTGTTTTGGATCAGATTTGATTTGGTTTAGTTGATTTTTAAATCTGATGAAGTTACTAGTTTTATACAGTTCTAGTTAATATTTATAGGAATTTCTCTACTGAATCAGACACTGTAGAACAAACTGTCAAAAGCAAGTGTCTTCTCTGTCAATCGATAAATTAAAATGTGTGAAAAGTAAAATATTGATCATGTTTGTAATAATACTGCAGCTTTTGTCCAGGATGGACCTGCATCTCACTGGCTGATGGACACTAGCACCAGCTGCTTGTGACCCTGGATTATAAAACTGGATGAATTTGACAGTCTGTCAGATTAAGGAAAGAAGCTGCTCCCAACTTTACTGAAATAATAATGGATGCTTCTGCAGATGGATACAATACCATGGTCTACACTGTAAATCTTAGGGTGCCGAACACATGACCTTCAGGGTCATTATAGTGAAATAAAGTTTAGCATAATCATTTCAGACAGATTTTTATTCAATTTCTAAAAGAAAAGTGTTTTCATTTTATAATTTGGCTTAAAATATGCACAACCTAATATGTAGACACACAATTTGGACAAATCTCAACATCTCTATCCCTAAATGTTGAATCCTTCCAACCCACTGTTTACTTGGATTTACACAGTTAAATAATTCAAATACAAAGTAGAACATTATTTAATGAGCTGATGTTGATCCTGTCAGTGTAACAGAAGCAACATGTTTTTCTCAAAGTTTATACCATTTAACTCTGCTACAGCCAACTCTTACAATACTATTAGCTTTATTTATATGCAGACATAGGCAGCACTGACAATCTAGATTTAGGATATGCAAGGCACTGCCACAGTCCTCTACTGTTGGCTTATGCCTTATTTATGAGTTACCTGTTTTGCTCCAGGGCAGAGTAATTATAGTTGTTGATAGAGGAGAAAGGAGCATTACTCATTATTATCACTAACTCATTTCCCTGCTTTATTCCTGGTGTCATGGCTGGGAGGAGAGCCCTCAGCTCTGGCAGTCTCAATGCTTGGCTTCAGAACTCAGCTGCAAATGAATCACTCATGCAGATATTTGTGAGAAAAAGAAAAAAAAAACAAAATAAAATAAAAACATAAAACCGACTTGCATCGATTGTTACGGCACAAGATTTTCCTACAGCATCAGATAAAATGATCTGGGGTTGAGGCCGGCTGTGTTTCTGAGCAAAGTCTGTATAAGAACTGCTGGCGCATCGTTTTTCAACATGGATGTCAAGTATTTCACTGAATGGATGGATTTAGGTTACAGAAAGTGTTGAATCTAAAGAACTTTAGAAAAGCTTTACGTTTAATTTCTAAAATCAACATTCTAAAACTGACATTTTGAGAAATATTTTATTCTATTTGTCTTGACACACTGATGACTTCACTAAAACAATTACTTTTCAACTGAAATGCCCAGAAGTCCACCAGCCTGGGAGGAGCAGGCTGTCCTTATAGCTCACTGGAGGATTCAGATCATAATCCTGACCTGCAGCTACACATGCAACAATATGTCTGTGCACGTGTGTTTTAGTGTTAAAAACAGGAAAGAAGGGAATTGGTCAGTGTGTATTTGTGAGAGCAGTGAATTTGAGACTTTATGTGGGAGAATGAATGAAAGACAAGTTGGACAGATCATGAAAAAGACAATGAATTGAAATGGATCAATAAAAAGTATTCTTGTAAAATGTTTGGAAGGATTTTTATAAGTAACAGTCTCTGACATGAAAAAGATCAATTTGATCCCAATTATTCACCCCATCCCCAGGGATGACAATAAGAATATGAGGTTTATTATGGTAAAGAAGAACATGTATATATACATGTACATACGTATATTCTCTGTATTAGGCTTTCTTCTAAAAACACCCCCCCCCCTCTGCGTTTTCAGATGTAGACAGATCTGTAATAAGAGTTGAGACAGAAGAACCTGCGTCTCTTCAACGTTTTCATGTTGAGTTTTAAATCTTTAGAGCTCGAGGAGCTTGTTGGACTATTGAAACATCAAACATAAATTTGTTATTAATTGTTGTATTTTAAACAAATATATTTTGCTAAATTTCAGACTAATGTACATGAAATACATTTTTTTTTGTAATTTTCAAAATATGCAATCATAAATTAGTTTAAATTATCAAATGGACAAGCTAACCAGTTAGTTTTGGATGTTTTCTTATGTATTACCAGTTTGAACCACAAGAGGAGATAACTAGACCATCTGGTTAGAGTCTGGTCAAAAGTTTACAGGAAAGAAGCAGCACTGCCCAGAAACGTGTTTCTGTTGTACATCTTATTATTATTATTATTATTATTATTATTATTATTATTATTATGACAGCATCTTTGAGCTCAGGTTAAAGGACAATGAATGAAAGCTATACATGCACCACTAGCTACAGCTAATGGTAACAACAGTAAGTGTTTATTTAAGTCCTAACTATTGTTTTCATGGTGTTTGCATGTTTTCCTGCTCACTACACCAGTTAGTACTGATCATCTTTTTGATTAAGGCGTCATCTCAGTTAACAGGAAGTATTAAAACGAGCCCCCGAGGCCCAGTTGGAGGTTTTAGTTCCTGAGTCTATTTGTATTGATTCATTATTCTTCATATTCATCATGTCTTACCTTCTTCAGTTTAATAACAGCCTCTCTGGTCTCTGAGTTAGTGGTCAGTTCAAACATGTTCAGCCCATCTCCATCTATGAGGCGGTAGTTTACAAGTCCATTATCTCCAAGATCTGGGTCTTTAGCCTTGAGACGGCCGACCTCCTCTCCTGGCACTTTATCCTCTGATACAGACATGGTATATACACCTGGGAGGATAAAAAGAAAAATAATTAACTTACTTGGTTGCTTGGAGATGACAGAGTCAACCTCTGGTCATAGGTTGTTTTAGGATTCAACACCTTTTAAAGTTTTTCGAGAATTCCTGGCCAGCTGCCACTATGTTTACTGTCTGTGGCAGGGTCAGTTTAGGAGGGCAGAAAGGGATTAACACGAACTTTACCATCTGCTTCATATGGCCCAAAGGATATTAATATCTCCTGTAGTGTCAGGTGTGTTTGTGTGTGAGTGGGTGAAGGTGCAGACACCTGGTTTTCAGAATGTAAGCAGTAGGACCATATGTCCTCTTACTGTCTCTTCTTTTATCCTTCCACCTCTCACATTTCTCATGTCCTCTGTCCTGCTCAGTCCTACCAAAACCTTTCTTTCTCATTTCAACTCATTTTTCTTCTGCTGCTTCTGTCGGAAAATAATTTATTTCCTTTCATTGTTGTTCATCTTTCCATTTCTTTTGTTTTTCATCTTGACCTCCTTCTAGGATTTCTGCACTGAACAGGAAGTGAACCTATCTTTGTATGAGTTGTACATCAGTGGCATGCTCATCCTGCTCATCCAGGTGTAGCAATCCCCTGAATCATGAAATTCATTTGGTCATGTGACATCCAAGCAAATGTAAGAGGAAGACAAAGGACTGAAATTCCCCTGCTTTGCCCTCCAGCTCTTTACTTTTCCTTCACCACATCTCCATCGATCCTCACCAAATCCCTCATATCCTCCTTTCATCTTCGTACCTGCCTTTTTATCTCTTCCTCGTGTTGTTTTACTTTCTTTTTATAACATTTCTCCCCCCTTCTTCATCTCTCATTAGCTTCTCCCCTCTCTATTCCTCCTAATCATTTCAGTCATCCTCACCTCTCCTCCCCCTATTGCCCTATTTCTCTCATGCCTGCCTCGTGTCTTCTCTGTCCCTTTCTGGGAGAAAGCTCATTTCATGCCTGCCCCTCACTTTGCCCCTTTCTTTTACTCCTGCCCTGTCATATTCTTACTTTTCCTAAGTAGCTTAACTTCAGTGGCTTTTGGTGGTTGAGTTAAATATTGTATGACAGAACATGAAGGCAGCTCGATGTACCTGGCTGCAGGCAAAATGAAGCACCGGATAAACAGGATCTCTAGAATTACATTAACAAACACAGCAAAAACATTCTATTGATAAATCACTTATGTTTTCTAACAGAAGAAAAATTTAAGAGACTGTGAAATTTACTGGATAACTGTTGCTTGATCAGCAGGATAATGTAGAATTTTTAAGAAAAAAATTATAAAACCAGTAAATCTTTATGTCAGAGATATTAACACACTCGGTGCAACAGATATAACATTTATCATTCCCAAAATGGACCGTTCAGTTATTCAGAATATTACTACTACTGGTAGTTGGGTCAGTTTTCAGAGCAGAGAAATATATCTTTAACTTATATTTAAAAAACGAAATCATTTTGCTTTTTATTAGTTATTACAAATAAATATCTAATGATTTTAGTGGTATGTTCCACACAAAGTGTGAGTGAAAGCTTCTCAACGAGATGTTTACGATTTTTTCCCAAAAAGCACATTACAAATATATAAATGTAGTTTCTAGTAACATAATGCAAAACATATAGTTCATACTTTTTATGCAAAAGTGAGTCTTCTTTGTCCTCATATATTACTTTACACTTAAAGTTAGAAGGAAAACTTTTAATATTAAACTCTAACACAAATGTCACTTCTAGAGTCTATTCAATAATTTTTAATTAATTGATTTTGATGTGCTTTATGAGAACAGACAGTTCTTTAATAGCTATTCCAGAAGTGACTGGAGGTATATGAAATGTTCAAATCGAAGCCTGTAGGCATCAATCAAAAAGTATTTCCTCACTTCAAATACATTTTATCATCTGCTTTGTTCTCCAATATTTAAGTATCAGAGAAAACTGTTATTGAAACTCTGCAGTTGACACACATTACCAGTACCATCCCTGTCATGTTAACATAATAAATACTAAAGTACGTTTTGTTTTTTCTGCTTCTAGTAACTCCTGGCTGAGCCGTGATGGATCATCAGACTAGTAATGAATAAAGATTGATAACGAGGTGAAAGAGAGAGAATTACACAGACAGCTACATAGAAAGTCACTTAAAAAGACCCGAGTCTGTAATTTACATCAAAGCTTCACGTAAAGACAGAAACACATCTGGAAATCACATTGTCTGATTTTAAAATCATTTATTTGTATATTCTTGTGGACAATAAACATCTGAACATCCACCAACCAGCAAGAACTCTGTTACTCCTCCACTCCTCACCTGTATTAATGAAACCTGTTTGAACTGGTTATCTGTATAAAAGACACCTGTCCACATCCTCAAACTGTCAGACTGCAACCTGTCCACCATGGACAAGACCAGAGAGCTGTCTAAGGACACCAGGGACAAAACTGTAGACCTGCACAAGGCTGGGATGAGCTGCTCTACAAGAGACAAGCAGCTCGGTGAGAACAGATCAGCTGTTGGTACAATTATTAAAAAATAGAAGAAGAACAAGATCCCTGACAATGTCCCTCGACCTGAGACTCTAAGCAAGATCTCACCTTGTGGGGTATCAATGACCATCAGAACAGTGAGGGATCAACCCAGAACTGCACAGGGGACCTGGTCTAAGACCTGAAGAGAGCTGGGACCACAGTCACATTACAAAGTATTGAGTTCCACCTTTTGATTTCCACAAAAATATACAAATAAATTCTTGAAAAATCAGACAATATGATTTCCAGATGTTTTTCAGATTCTGTTTAGACGTGGACCTGTGATGAAAATTACAGACTCTGGTCTGTTTAAGTGGGACAACTTAAACAATCGGTGGTCGTCCAGATACTTTTTGTCCTGCTGTGTGTGAGAAACAAAGATAAAGTTTTAGAGTGAGATAGAAAAAAATCTGCTGCTTGAATAGAAACTAGAAACACATGAGCGTATATGCTGCATATGGATTACTCTTATATCTCTTTTTATCTATTTCATTTTTCTTCAGGGTTTCTTTCTATTTTATTATGCCTTGGTGCTGGTGACAAGGAAAGCTGGAGGCATGAGATTTTCTTTGGTTGTCAGTCCTGTGAATAAAGAACCTTGTGATTCCCATTCGGAGTGGGATATCTAAATAACACCTTGGTCATAATTCAGCACCATAACTCAAAAGCAAAGGCAGATATGAAAGAAATCTTTAATTTGATATGTAGGTGGTAAATGGTAATTCTAGTTCTTGTCTTTTCTCTGACTTTTTCTGTTTATCTTTTTGACTCCTCTGTCTCATTTTCCATTTTATTCTGTCTCTGCTCTCCTCCCTCAATCTGCCCAACTACTAAATAAGTAATCACTGTCCTCATTCACACCATCTGGGAGACTTTTCTTTCAGGTGGCTGTGCAGCATATTCAATTATAGTTTATTGCATCTTAATTCCAATGATATTACTAATATTTACAGTTTTTATTTTTCCAACTGGGTTAGATTTACAGAAGCAGCACAAGCAACATTTTTCATGGATAATATAACACTTTGTTTATTGATCCCCTTGGGGGAGTTATTTCTCTGCATTTGACCCATCTGTCAGTAGCAATAGGCTGTATGGAACCCTATATGGAACCCTGTATGGAACCCTGTATGGAACCCTGTATGGAACCCTGCCATCTGTATGGAACCCTGCCATCTGTATGGAACCCTGCCATCTGTATGGAACACTGCCATCTGTATGGAACCCTGTATGGAACCCTGTATGGAACCCTGCCATCTGTATGGAACCCTGCCATCTGTATGGAACCCTGCCATCTGTATGGAACCCTGTATGGAACCCTGCCATCTGTATGGAACCCTGCCATCTGTATGGAACCCTGTATGGAACCCTGTATGGAACCCTGCCATCTGTATGGAACCCTGTATGGAACCCTGTATGGAACCCTGCCATCTGTATGGAACCCTGTATGGAACCCTGTATGGAACCCTACCATCTGTATGGAACCCTGTATGGAACCCTGTATGGAACCCTACCATCTGTATGGAACCCAGTATGGAACCCTGCCATCTGTATGGAACCCTACCATCTGTATGGAACCCTGTATGGAACCCTGCCATCTGTATGGAACCCTGCCATCTGTATGGAACCCTGCCATCTGTATGGAACCCTGTATGGAACCCTGCCATCTGTATGGAACCCTGTATGGAACCCTGCCATCTGTATGGAACCCTGTATGGAACCCTGCCATCTGTATGGAACCCTGTATGGAACCCAGTATGGAACCCTGCCATCTGTATGGAACCCAGTATGGAACCCTGCCATCTGTATGGAACCCTGCCATCTGTATGGAACCCAGTATGGAACCCTGCCATCTGTATGGAAACCTGTATGGAACCCTGCCATCTGTATGGAACCCTGTATGGAACCCTGTATGGAACCCTGCCATCTGTATGGAACCCTGTATGGAACCCTGCCATCTGTATGGAACCCTGTATGGAACCCTGCCATCTGTATGGAACCCTGTATGGAACCCTGCCATCTGTATGGAACCCTGCCATCTGTATGGAACCCAGTATGGAACCCTGCCATCTGTATGGAACCCTGTATGGAACCCTGTATGGAACCCTGCCATCTGTATGGAACCCTGCCATCTGTATGGAACCCTGTATGGAACCCTGTATGGAACCCTGCCATCTGTATGGAACCCTGTATGGAACCCTGCCATCTGTATGGAACCCTGCCATCTGTATGGAACCCTGCCTTCTGTATGGAACCCTGTATGGGACCCTGCCATCTGTATGGAACCCAGTATGGAACCCTGCCATCTGTATGGAACCCTGCCATCTGTATGGAACCCTATATGGAACCCTGCCATCTGTATGGAACCCTGCCATCTGTATGGAACCCTGCCATCTGTATGGAACCCAGTATGGAACCCTGCCATCTGTATGGAACCCTGTATGGAACCCTGCCATCTGTATGGCACCCTGTATGGAACCCTGCCATCTGTATGGAACCCAGTATGGTACCCTGCCATCTGTATGGAACCCTGTATGGAACCCTGTATGGAACCCTGCCATCTGTATGGAACCCTGTATGGAACCCTGCCATCTGTATGGAACCCTGTATGGAACCCGGCCATCTGTATGGAACCCTGCCATCTGTATGGAACCCTGTATGGAACCCTGCCATCTGTATGGAACCCTGCCATCTGTATGGAACCCTGTATGGAACCCTGCCATCTGTATGGAACCCTGTATGGAACCCTGTATGGAACCCTGCCATCTGTATGGAACCCAGTATGGAACCCTGCCATCTGTCTGGAACCCTGCCATCTGTATGGAACCCAGTATGGAACCCTGCCATCTGTATGGAACCCTGTATGGAACCCTGCAATCTGTATGGAACCCTGTATGGAACCCTGCCATCTGTATGGAACCCTGCCATCTGTATGGAACCCTATATGGAACCCTGCCATCTGTATGGAACCCTGCCATCTGTATGGAACCCTGCCATCTGTATGGAACCCTGCCATCTGTATGGAACCCTGTATGGAACCCTGCCATCTGTATGGAACCCTGCCATCTGTATGGAACCCTGCCATCTGTATGGAACCCTGTATGGAACCCTGCCATCTGTATGGAACCCTGTATGGAACCCTGCCATCTGTATGGAACCCTGTATGGAACCCTGCCATCTGTATGGAACCCTGCCATCTGTATGGAACCCTGTATGGAACCTGTATGGAACCCTACCATCTGTATGGAACCCTGTATGGAACCCTGTATGGAACCCTGCCATCTGTATGGAACCCTGCCATCTGTATGGAACCCTGCCATCTGTATGGAACCCTGTATGGAACCCTGTATGGAACCCTGCCATCTGTATGGAACCCTGTATGGAACCCTGCCATCTGTATGGAACCCTGTATGGAACCCTGCCATCTGTATGGAACCCTGTATGGAACCCTGTATGGAACCCTGCCATCTGTATGGAACCCTGCCTTCTGTATGGAACCCTGCCATCTGTATGGAACCCTGCCATCTGTATGGAACCCTGTATGGAACCCTGCCATCTGTATGGAACCCTGTATGGAACCCGGCCATCTGTATGGAACCCTGTATGGAACCCTGCCATCTGTATGGAACCCAGTATGGAACCCTGCCATCTGTATGGAACCCTGCCATCTGTATGGAACCCTGTATGGAACCCTGCCATCTGTATGGAACCCTGTATGGAACCCTGCCATCTGTATGGAACCCTGCCATCTGTATGGAACCCTGCCCTCTGTATGGAACCCTGCCATCTGTATGGAACCCTGTATGGAACCCAGTATGGAACCCTGCCATCTGTATGGAACCCTGTATGGAACCCTGTATGGAACCCTGCCATCTGTATGGAACCCTGTATGGAACCCTGCCATCTGTATGGAACCCTGCCATCTGTATGGAACCCTGCCATCTGTATGGAACCCTGCCATCTGTATGGAACCCAGCATGGAACCCTGCCATCTGTATGGAACCCTGCCATCTGTATGGAACTCTGTATGGAACCCTGCCATCTGTATGGAACCCTGCCATCTGTATGGAACCCTGCCATCTGTATGGAACCCTGTATGGAACCCTGCCACCTGTATGGAACCCTGCCATCTGTATGGAACCCTGTATGGAACCCTGCCATCTGTATGGAACCCTGTATGGAACCCTGCCATCTGTATGGAACCCTGTATGGAACCCTGCCATCTGTATGGAACCCAGTATGGAACCCTGCCATCTGTATGGAACCCTGCCCTCTGTCTGGAACCCTGTATGGAACCCTGCCATCTGTATGGAACTCTGTATGGAACCCTGTATGGAACCCTGCCATCTGTATGGAACCCTGTATGGAACCCTGCCATCTGTATGGAACCCTGTATGGAACCCTGCCATCTGTATGGAACCCTGCCATCTGTATGGAACCCTGTATGGAACCCTGTATGGAACCCTGCCATCTGTATGGAACCCTGTATGGAACCCTGTATGGAACCCTGCCATCTGTATGGAACCCTGTATGGAACCCTGCCATCTGTATGGAACCCTGTATGGAACCCTGCCATCTGTATGGAACCCTGTATGGAACCCTGCCATCTGTATGGAACCCTGTATGGAACCCTGCCATCTGTATGGAACCCTGTATGGAACCCTGCCATCTGTATGGAACCCTGTATGGAACCCTACCATCTGTATGGAACCCTACCATCTGTATGGAACCCTGTATGGAACCCTACCATCTGTATGGAACCCTGTATGGAACCCTGCCATCTGTATGGAACCCTGTATGGAACCCTGCCATCTGTATGGAACCCTGCCATCTGTATGGAACCCAGTATGGAACCCTGCCATCTGTATGGAACCCTGTATGGAACCCTGCCATCTGTATGGAACCCTGTATGGAACCCTGTATGGAGCCCTGCCATCTGTATGGAACCCTGCCATCTGTATGGCACCTGTATGGAACCCTGCCATCTGTATGGAACCCTGCCATCTGTATGGAACCCTGTATGGAACCTGTATGGAACCCTGCCATCTGTATGGAACCCAGTATGGAACCCTGCCATCTGTATGGAACCCTGTATGGAACCCTGCCATCTGTATGGAACCCTGTATGGAACCCTGCCATCTGTATGGAACCCTGTATGGAACCCAGTATGGAACCCTGCCATCTGTATGGAACCCAGTATGGAACCCTGCCATCTGTATGGAACCCTGCCATCTGTATGGAAACCTGTATGGAACCCTGCCATCTGTATGGAACCCTGCCAGCTGTATGGAACCCAGTATGGAACCCTGCCATCTGTATGGAACCCTGTATGGAACCCTACCATCTGTATGGAACCCTGTATGGAACCCTGCCATCTGTATGGAACCCTGTATGGAACCCTGCCATCTGTATGGAACCCTGCCATCTGTATGGAACCCTGCCATCTGTATGGAACCCTGTATGGAACCCTGTATGGAACCCTGCCGTCTGTATGGAACCCTGTATGGAACCCTGCCATCTGTATGGAACCCTGTATGGAACCCTGCCATCTGTATGGAACCCTGCCATCTGTATGGAACCCTGTATGGAACCCTGCCATCTGTATGGAACCCTGTATGGAACCCTGTATGGAACCCTGCCATCTGTATGGAACCCTGTATGGAACCCTGTATGGAACCCTGCCATCTGTATGGAACCCAGTATGGATCCCTGCCATCTGTATGGAACCCTGCCATCTGTATGGAACCCAGTATGGAACCCTGCCATCTGTATGGAACCCTGTATGGAACCCTGCCATCTGTATGGAACCCTGTATGGAACCCTGCCATCTGTATGGAACCCTGCCATCTGTATGGAACCCAGTATGGAACCCTGCCATCTGTATGGAACCCTGTATGGAACCCTGCCATCTGTATGGAACCCAGTATGGAACCCTGCCATCTGTATGGAACTCAGTATGGAATCCTGCCATCTGTATGGAACCCTGCCATCTGTATGGAACCCTGTATGGAACCCTGCCATCTGTATGGAACCCTGCCATCTGTATGGAACCCTGTATGGAACCCTGCCATCTGTATGGAACCCTGTATGGAACCCTGTATGGAACCCTGCCATCTGTATGGAACCCTGTATGGAACCCTGCCACCTGTATGGAACCCTGCCATCTGTATGGAACCCTGTATGGAACCCTGCCATCTGTATGGAACCCTGCCATCTGTATGGAACCCTGCCATCTGTATGGAACCCAGTATGGAACCCTGCCATCTGTATGGAACCCAGTATGGAACCCTGCCATCTGTATGGAACCCTGTATGGAACCCTGCCATCTGTATGGAACCCTGTATGGAACCCTGTATGGAACCCTGCCATCTGTATGGAACCCTGTATGGAACCCTGCCATCTGTATGGAACCCTGTATGGAACCCTACCATCTGTATGGAACCCAGTATGGAACCCTGCCATCTGTATGGAACCCTGCCATCTGTATGGAACCCTGCCATCTGTATGGAACCCTGTATTGAACCCTGTATGGAACCCTGCCACCTGTATGGAACCCTGTATGCAACCCTGCCACCTGTATGGAACCCTGCCATCTGTATGGAACCCTGTATGGAACCCTGCCATCTGTATGGAACCCTGTATGGAACCCTGCCATCTGTATGGAACCCTGCCATCTGTATGGAACCCTGCCATCTGTATGGAACCCTGTATGGAACCCTGTATGGAACCCTGCCATCTGTATGGAACCCTGCCATCTGTATGGAACCCAGTATGGAACCCTGCCATCTGTATGGAACCCTGTATGGAACCCTGTATGGAACCCTGCCATCTGTATGGAACCCTGTATGGAACCCTGCCCCCTGTATGGAACCCTGTATGGAGCCCTGCCATCTGTATGGAACCCTGCCATCTGTATGGAACCCTGTATGGAACCCTGCCCTCTGTATGGAACCCTGTATGGACCCCTGTATGGAACCCTGCCATCTGTATGGAACCCTGCCATCTGTATGGAACCCTGTATGGAACCCTGCCATCTGTATGGAACCCTGCCATCTGTATGGAACCCTGCCATCTGTATGGAACCCTTTATGGAACCCTTTATGGAACCCTGCCATCTGTATGGAACCCTGCCCTCTGTATGGAGCCCTGTATGGAACCCTGCCATCTGTATGGAACCCTGTATGGAACCCTGCCATCTGTATGGAACCCTGTATGGAACCCTGTATGGAACCCTGCCATCTGTATGGAACCCTGTATGGAACCCTGCCCTCTGTATGGAACCCTGCCATCTGTATGGAACCCAGTATGGAACCCTGCCTTCTGTATGGAACCCAGTATGGAACCCTGCCATCTGTATGGAACCCTGTATGGAACCCTGCCATCTGTATGGAACCCTGTATGGAACCCTGTATGGAACCCTGCCATCTGTATGGAACCCTGTATGGAACCCTGTATGGAACCCTGCCATCTGTATGGAACCCTGCCATCTGTATGGAACCCTGCCATCTGTATGGAACCCTGTATGGAACCCTGCAATCTGTATGGAACCCTGCCATCTGTATGGAACCCAGTATGGAACCCTGCCATCTGTATGGAACCCAGTATGGAACCCTGCCATCTGTATGGAACCCTGTATGGAACCCTGCCATCTGTCTGGAACCCTGCCATCTGTATGGAACCCAGTATGGAACCCTGCCATCTGTATGGAACCCTGTATGGAACCCTGCCATCTGTATGGAACCCTGTATGGAACCCTGCCATCTGTATGGAACCCTGTATTGAACCCTGCCATCTGTATGGAACCCTGCCTTCTGTATGGAACCCTGTATGGAACCCTGCCATCTGTATGGAACCCTGCCCTCTGTATGGAACCCAGTATGGAACCCTGCCATGTGTATGGAACCCTGTATGGAACCCTGCCTTCTGTATGGAACCCTGTATGGAACCCTGCCATCTGTATGGAACCCTGTATGGAACCCTGCCATCTGTATGGAACCCTGCCATCTGTATGGAACCCAGTATGGAACCCTGCCATCTGTATGGAACCCTGTATGGAACCCTGCCATGTGTATGGAACCCTGTATGGAACCCTGCCATGTGTATGGAACCCTGTATGGAACCCTGTATGGAACCCTGCCATCTGTATGGAACCCTGTATGGAACCCTGCCATCTGTATGGAACCCTGTATGGAACCCTGCCATCTGTATGGAACCCTGCCATCTGTATGGAACCCAGTATGGAACCCTGCCCTCTGTATGGAACCCTGTATGGAACCCTGTATGGAACCCTACCATCTGTATGGAACCCTGTATGGAACCCTACCATCTGTATGGAACCCAGTATGGAACCCTGCCATCTGTATGGAACCCGGTATGGAACCCTGCCATCTGTATGGAACCCTGTATGGAACCCTGCCATCTGTATGGAACCCTGCCATCTGTCTGGAACCCTGTATGGAACCCTGCCATCTGTATGGAACCCTGTATGGAGCCCTGCCATCTGTATGGAACCCTGCCATCTGTATGGAACCCAGTATGGAACCCTGCCATCTGTATGGAACCCTGCCATCTGTATGGAACCCAGTATGGAACCCTGCCATCTGTATGGAACCCTGTATGGAACCCTGCCATCTGTATGGAACCCTGTATGGAACCCTGCCATCTGTATGGAACCCTGCCATCTGTCTGGAACCCAGTATGGAACCCTGCCATCTGTATGGAACCCTGTATGGAACCCTGTATGGAACCCTACCATCTGTATGGAACCCTGTATGGAACCCTGCCATCTGTATGGAACCCTGTATGGTACCCTGCCATCTGTATGGAACCCAGCATGGAACCCTGCCATCTGTATGGAACCCTGCCATCTGTATGGAACCCTGTATGGAACCCTGCCATCTGTATGGAACCCTGCCATCTGTATGGAACCCAGTATGGAACCCTGCCATCTGTATGGAACCCAGTATGGAACCCTGCAATCTGTATGGAACCCTGTATGGAACCCTGTATGGAACCCTGCCATCTGTATGGAACCCTGTATGGAACCCTGTATGGAACCCTGCCATCTGTATGGAACCCTGCCATCTGTATGGAACCCAGTATGGAACCCTGCCATCTGTATGGAATCTGTATGGAACCCTGTATGGAACCCTGCCATCTGTATGGAACCCTGTATGGAACCCTGCCATCTGTATGGAACCCTGTATGGAACCCTGCCATCTGTATGGAACCCTGTATGGAACCCTGTATGGAACCCTGCCATCTGTATGGAACCCTGTATGGAACCCTGTATGGAACCCTACCATCTGTATGGAACCCTGTATGGAACCCTGCCATCTGTATGGAACCCTGTATGGAACCCTGTCATCTGTATGGAACCCTGTATGGAACCCTGCCATCTGTATGGAACCCTGCCATCTGTATGGAACCCTGTATGGAACCCTGCCATCTGTATGGAACCCTGTATGGAACCCTGCCATCTGTATGGAACCCTGTATGGAACCCTGCCATCTGTATGGAACCCTGTATGGAACCCTGTATGGAACCCTGCCATCTGTATGGAACCCTGTATGGAACCCTGTATGGAACCCTGCCATCTGTATGGAACCCTGCCATCTGTATGGAACCCTGCCATCTGTATGGAACCCTGTCTGGAACCCTGCCATCTGTATGGAACCCTGCCATCTGTATGGAACCCAGTATGGAACCCTGCCATCTGTATGGAACCCTGTATGGAACCCTGCCATCTGTATGGAACCCTGTATGGAACCCTGCCATCTGTATGGAACCCTGTCTGGAACCCTGTCTGCAACCCTGCCCTCTGTATTGAACCCTGTATGGAACCCTGTATGGAACCCTGCCATCTGTATGGAACCCGGTATGGAACCCTGCCATCTGTATGGAACCCTGTATGGAACCCTGTATGGAACCCTGCCATCTGTATGGAACCCTGTATGGAACCCTGCCATCTGTATGGAACCCTGCCATCTGTATGGAACCCTGTATGGAACCCTGCCATCTGTATGGAACCCTGCCATCTGTATGGCACCCTGTATGGAACCCTGCCATCTGTATGGAACCCTGCCATCTGTATGGAACCCTGTATGGAACCCTGCCATCTGTATGGAACCCTGTATGGAACCCTACCATCTGTATGGAACCCTGTATGGAACCCTGCCATCTGTATGGAACCCTGTATGGAACCCTGTATGGAACCCTGCCTTCTGTATGGAACCCTGTATGGAACCCTGTATGGAACCCTGCCATCTGTATGGAACCCTGTATGGAACCCTGCCATCTGTATGGAACCCTGCCATCTGTATGGAACCCTGTATGGAACCCTGTCATCTGTATGGAACCCTGTATGGAACCCTGTATGGAACCCTGCCATCTGTATGGAACCCTGCCATCTGTATGGAACCCTGTATGGAACCCTGCCATCTGTATGGAACCCTGTCTGGAACCCTGCCATCTGTATGGAACCCTGTAAGGAACCCTGCCATCTGTATGGAACCCTGCCATCTGTATGGAACCCTGTATGGAACCCTGCCATCTGTATGGAACCCTGTATGGAACCCTGTATGGAACCCTGCCATCTGTATGGAACCCTGTATGGAACCCTGTATGGAACCCTGCCATCTGTATGGAACCCTGCCATCTGTATGGAACCCTGTATGGAACCCTGCCATCTGTATGGAACCCTGCCATCTGTATGGAACCCTGTATGGAACCCTGTATGGAACCCTGCCATCTGTATGGAACCCTGTATGGAACCCTGCCATCTGTATGGAACCCTGTATGGAACCCTGCCATCTGTATGGAACCCTGTATGGAACCCTGTATGCAACCCTGCCATCTGTATGGAACCCTGTATGGAACCCTGTATGGAACCCTGCCATCTGTATGGAACCCTGCCATCTGTATGGAACCCTGCCATCTGTATGGAACCCAGTATGGAACCCTGCCATCTGTATGGAACCCTGCCATCTGTATGGAACCCAGTATGGAACCCTGCCATCTGTATGGAACCCTGTATGGAACCCTGCCATCTGTATGGAACCCTGCCTTCTGTATGGAACCCTGTATGGAACCCTGTATGGATCCCTGCCATCTGTATGGAACCCTGTATGGAGCCCTGACATCTGTATGGAACCCTGCCATCTGTATGGAACCCTGTATGGACCCCTGCCATCTGTATGGAACCCTGTATGGAACCCTGCCATCTGTATGGAACCCTGTATGGAACCCTGCCATCTGTATGGAACCCTGTATGGAACCCTGCCATCTGTATGGAACCCAGTATGGAACACTGCCATCTGTATGGAACCCTGCCATCTGTATGGAACCCTGTATGGAACCCTGCCATCTGTATGGAACCCTGTATGGAACCCTGCCATCTGTATGGAACCCTGTATGGAACCCTGCCATCTGTATGGAACCCTGTATGGAACCCTGCCATCTGTATGGAACCCTGCCATCTGTATGGAACCCTGTATGGAACCCTGTATGGAACCCTGCCATCTGTATGGAACCCTGTCTGGAACCCTGCCATCTGTATGGAACCCTGTCTGGAACCCTGCCATCTGTATGGAACCCTGTATGGAACCCTGCCATCTGTATGGAACCCTGCCATCTGTATGGAACCCAGTATGGAACCCTGCCATCTGTATGGAACCCTGTATGGAACCCTGTATGGAACCCTGCCATCTGTATGGAACCCTGCCATCTGTATGGAACCCTGCCATCTGTATGGAACCCTGCCATCTGTATGGACCCTGTATGGAACCCTGCCATCTGTATGGAACCCAGTATGGAACCCTGCCATCTGTATGGAACCCTGCCATCTGTATGGAACCCTGCCATCTGTATGGAACCCTGTATGGAACCCTGTATGGTACCCTGCCATCTGTATGGAACCCAGTATGGAACCCTGCCATCTGTATGGAACCCTGTATGGAACCCTGCCATCTGTATGGAACCCTGTATGGAACCCTGCCATCTGTATGGAACCCTGCCATCTGTATGGAACCCTGCCATCTGTATGGAACCCTGTATGGAACCCTGCCATCTGTATGGAACCCAGTATGGAACCCTGCCATCTGTATGGAACCCTGTATGGAACCCTGCCATCTGTATGGAACCCTGCCATCTGTATGGAACCCTGCCATCTGTATGGAACCCTGTATGGTACCCTGCCATCTGTATGGAACCCTGTATGGAACCCTGCCATCTGTATGGAACCCTGTATGGAACCCTGCCATCTGTATGGAACCCTGCCATCTGTATGGAACCCCGTATGGAACCCTGCCATCTGTATGGAACCCAGTATGGAACCCTGCCATCTGTATGGAACCCTGTATGGAACCCTGCCATCTGTATGGAACCCTGCCATCTGTATGGAACCCTGTATGGAACCCTACCATCTGTATGGAACCCTGTATGGAACCCTGTATGGAACCCTGCCATCTGTATGGAACCCTGCCATCTGTATGGAACCCTGTATGGAACCCTGCCATCTGTATGGAACCCTGTATGGAACCCTGCCATCTGTATGGAACCCTGTATGGAACCCTGCCATCTGTATGGAACCCTGCCATCTGTATGGAACCCTATATGGAACCCTGCCATCTGTATGGAACCCTGCCAGTATGGAACCCTGCCATCTGTATGGAATCCTGTATGGAACCCTGCCATCTGTATGGAACCCTGTGTGGAACCCTGCCATCTGTATGGAACCCTGCCATCTGTATGGAACCCTGTATGGAACCCTGCCATCTGTATGGAACCCTGTATGGAACCCTGTATGGAACCCTGCCATCTGTATGGAACCCTGTATGGAACCCTGTATGGAACCCTGCCATCTGTATGGAACCCTGTATGGAACCCTGCCACCTGTATGGAACCCTGCCATCTGTATGGAACCCAGTATGGAACCCTGCCATCTGTATGGAACCCTGTATGGAACCCTGTATGGAACCCTGCCATCTGTATGGAACCCTGTATGGAACCCTGCCATCTGTATGGAACCCTGTATGGAACCCTGTATGGAACCCTGCCATCTGTATGGAACCCTGTATGGAACCCTGTATGGAACCCTGCCATCTGTATGGAACCCTGCCATCTGTATGGAACCCAGTATGGAACCCTGCCATCTGTATGGAACCCTGTATGGAACCCTGCCATCTGTATGGAACCCTGTATGGAACCCTGCCATCTGTATGGAACCCTGCCATCTGTATGGAACCCTGTATGGAACCCTGTATGGAACCCTGCCATCTGTATGGAACCCTGTATGGAACCCTGTATGGAACCCTGCCATCTGTATGGAACCCTGTATGGAACCCTGCCATCTGTATGGAACCCTGTATGGAACCCTGCCATCTGTATGGAACCCTGTATGGAACCCTGTATGGAACCCTGCCATCTGTATGGAACCCTGTATGGAACCCTGTATGGAACCCTGCCATCTGTATGGAACCCTGCCTTCTGTATGGAACCCTGCCATCTGTATGGAACCCTGTATGGAACCCTGTATGGAACCCTGCCATCTGTATGGAACCCTGTATGGAACCCTGCCATCTGTATGGAACCCTGCCATCTGTATGGAACCCTGTATGGAACCCTGCCATCTGTATGGAACCCTGTATGGAACCCTGCCATCTGTATGGAACCCTGCCATCTGTATGGAACCCTGCCATCTGTATGGAACCCTGTATGGAACCCTGCCATCTGTATGGAACCCTGCCATCTGTATGGAACCCAGTATGGAACCCTGTATGGAACCCTGCCATCGGTATGGAACCCTGTATGGAACCCTGTATGGAACCCTACCATCTGTATGGAACCCTGTATGGAACCCTGCCATCTGTATGGAACCCAGTATGGAACCCTGCCATCTGTATGGAACCCTGTATGGAACCCTGCCATCTGTATGGAACCCTGCCATCTGTATGGAACCCTGCCATCTGTATGGAACCCTGTATGGAACCCTGTATGGAACCCTGCCATCTGTATGGAACCCTGTATGGAACCCTGTATGGAACCCTGCCAGCTGTATGGAACCCTGCCATCTGTATGGAACCCTGCCATCTGTATGGAACCCTGCCATCTGTATGGAACCCTGTATGGAACCCTGCCATCTGTATGGAACCCTGTATGGAACCCTGCCATCTGTATGGAACCCTGTATGGAACCCTGTATGGAACCCTGCCATCTGTATGGAACCCTGTATGGAACCCTGCCATCTGTATGGAACCCTGCCATCTGTATGGAACCCAGTATGGAACCCTGCCATCTGTATGGAACCCTGCCATCTGTATGGAACCCTGTATGGAACCCTGCCATCTGTATGGAACCCTGTATGGAACCCTGCCATCTGTATGGAACCCTGTATGGAACCCTGCCATCTGTATGGAACCCTGTATGGAACCCTGTATGGAACCCTGCCATCTGTATGGAACCCTGTATGGAACCCTGTCCTCTGTATGGAACCCTGTATGGAACCCTGCCATCTGTATGGAACCCTGCCATCTGTATGGTACCCTGCCATCTGTATGGAACCCTGCCATCTGTATGGAACCCTGTATGGAACCCTGTATGGAGCCCTGCCATCTGTATGGAACCCTGTATGGAACCCTGCCATCTGTATGGAACCCTGTATGGAACCCTGCCATCTGTATGGAACCCTGTATGGAACCCTGTATGGAACCCTGCCATCTGTATGGAACCCTGTATGGAACCCTGCATCTGTATGGAACCCTGCCATCTGTATGGAACCCTGCCTTCTGTATGGAACCCTGTATGGAACCCTGCCACCTGTATGGAACCCTGTATGCAACCCTGCCATCTGTATGGAACCCTGCCATCTGTATGGAACCCTGTATGGAACCCTGTATGGAACCCTGCCATCTGTATGGAACCCTGCCATCTGTATGGAACCCTTTATGGAACCCTTTATGGAACCCTGCCATCTGTATGGAACCCTGTATGGAACCCTGTATGGAACCCTGCCATCTGTATGGAACCCTGTATGGAACCCTGCCATCTGTATGGAACCCTGTATGGAACCCTGCCATCTGTATGGAACCCTGTATGGAACCCTGTATGGACCCCTGCCATCTGTATGGAACCCTGTATGGAACCCTGCCATCTGTATGGAACCCTGCCATCTGTATGGAACCCTGCCATCTGTATGGAACCCTGTATGGAACCCTGTATGGAACCCTGCCATCTATATGGAACCCTGTATGGAACCCTGTATGGAACCCTGCCATCTGTATGGAACCCTGTATGGAGCCCTGCCATCTGTATGGAACCCTGCCATCTGTATGGAACCCTGCCATCTGTATGGAACCCAGTATGGAACCCTGCCATCTGTATGGAACCCTGCCATCTGTATGGAACCCTGTATGGAACCCTGCCATCTGTATGGAACCCTGTATGGAACCTTGCCATCTGTATGGAACCCTGTATTGAACCCTGCCATCTGTATGGAACCCTGCAATCTGTATGGAACCCTGTATGGAACCCTGCCACCTGTATGGAACCCTGCCATCTGTATGGAACCCAGTATGGAACCCTGCCATCTGTATGGAACCCAGTATGGAACCCTGCCATCTGTATGGAACCCTGTATGGAACCCTGCCATCTGTATGGAACCCTGCCATCTGTATGGAACCCAGTATGGAACCCTGCCATCTGTATGGAACCCTGCCATCTGTATGGAACCCTGCCATCTGTCTGGAACCCTGCCATCTGTATGGAACCCTGTATTGAACCCTGCCATCTGTATGGAACCCTGCCATCTGTATGGAACCCAGTATGGAACCCTGCCATCTGTATGGAACCCTGTATGGAACCCTGTATGGAACCCTGCCATCTGTATGGAACCCTGTATGGAACCCTGCCATCTGTATGGAACCCTGCCATCTGTATGGAACCCTGCCATCTGTATGGAACCCTGTATGGAACCCTGCCATCTGTATGGAACCCTGTATGGAACCCTGCCATCTGTATGGAACCCTGTATGGTACCCTGCCATCTGTATGGAACCCTGCCATCTGTATGGAACCCTGCCATCTGTATGGAACCCTGTATGGAACCCTGTATGGAACCCTGCCATCTGTATGGAACCCTGTATGGAACCCTGTATGGAACCCTACCATCTGTATGGAACCCTGCCATCTGTATGGAACCCTGCCATCTGTATGGAACCCAGTATGGAACCCTGCCATCTGTATGGAACCCTGCCATCTGTATGGAACCCAGTATGGAACCCTGCCATCTGTATGGAACCCTGTATGGAACCCTGTATGGAACCCTGCCATCTGTATGGAACCCAGTATGGAACCCTGCCATCTGTATGGAACCCTGTATGGAACCCTGCCATCTGTATGGAACCCTGTATGGAACCCTGCCATCTGTATGGAACACTGCCATCTGTATGGAACCCTGTATGGAACCCTGTATGGAACCCTGCCATCTGTATGGAACCCTGCCATCTGTATGGAACCCTGTATGGAACCCTGTATGGAACCCTGCCATCTGTATGGAACCCTGTATGGAACCCTGCCATCTGTATGGAACCCTGCCATCTGTATGGAACCCTGTATGGAACCCTGCCATCTGTATGGAGCCCTGTATGGAACCCTGCCATCTGTATGGAACCCTGTATGGAACCCTGTATGGAACCCTGCCATCTGTATGGAACCCTGTATGGAACCCTGTATGGAACCCTACCATCTGTATGGAACCCTGTATGGAACCCTACCATCTGTATGGAACCCAGTATGGAACCCTGCCATCTGTATGGAACCCAGTATGGAACCCTGCCCTCTGTATGGAACCCTGTATGGAACCCTGCCATCTGTATGGAACCCTGTATGGAACCCTGCCATCTGTATGGAACCCTGCCATCTGTATGGAACCCTGCCATCTGTATGGAACCCTGTATGGAACCCTGCCATCTGTATGGAACCCTGCCATGTGTATGGAACCCTGTATGGAACCCTGCCATCTGTATTGAACCCTGTATGGAACCCTGCCATCTGTATGGAACCCTGCCAGCTGTATGGAACCCTGTATGGAACCCTGCCATCTGTATGGAACCCTGCCATCTGTATGGAACCCTGTATGGAACCCTGCCATCTGTATGGAACCCTGTATGGAACCCTGCCATCTGTATGGAACCCTGTATGGAACCCTGCCATCTGTATGGAACCCTGCCATCTGTATGGAACCCAGTATGGAACCCTGCCATCTGTATGGAACCCTGTATGGAACCCTGTATGGAACCCTGCCATCTGTATGGAACCCTGTATGGAACCCTGTATGGAACCCTGCCATCTGTATGGAACCCTGTATGGAACCCTGCCATCTGTATGGAACCCTGTATGGAACCCTGCCATCTGTATGGAACCCTGTATGGAACCCTGCCATCTGTATGGAACCCTACATGGAACCCTGCCATCTGTATGGAACCCTGCCATCTGTATGGAACCCTGCCATCTGTATGGAACCCTGCCATCTGTATGGATCCCTGTATGGAACCCTGCCATCTGTATGGAACCCTGCCATCTGTATGGAACCCTGTATGGAACCCTGCCATCTGTATGGAACCCTGCCATCTGTATGGAACCCTGTATGGAACCCTGTATGGAACCCTGCCATCTGTATGGAACCCTGTATGGAACCCTGCCATCTGTATGGAACCCTGTATGGAACCCTGCCATCTGTATGGAACCCTGTATGGAACCCTGTATGGAACCCTACCATCTGTATGGAACCCTGTATGGAACCCTGTATGGAACCCTACCATCTGTATGGAACCCAGTATGGAACCCTGCCATCTGTATGGAACCCTGTATGGAACCCTGCCATCTGTATGGAACCCTGCCATCTGTATGGAACCCAGTATGGAACCCTGCCATCTGTATGGAACCCTGCCATCTGTATGGAACCCTGCCATCTGTATGGAACCCTGTATGGAACCCTGCCATCTGTATGGAACCCTGTATGGAACCCTGTATGGAACCCTGCCATCTGTATGGAACCCTGTATGGAACCCTGTATGGAACCCTGCCATCTGTATGGAACCCTGTATGGAACCCTGCCATCTGTATGGACCCCTGTATGGAACCCTGCCATCTGTATGGAACCCTGTATGGAACCCTGCCATCTGTATGGAACCCTGCCATCTGTATGGAACCCAGTATGGAACCCTGCCATCTGTATGGAACCCTGTATGGAACCCTGTATGGAACCCTGCCATCTGTATGGAACCCTGCCATCTGTATGGAACCCTGCCATCTGTATGGAACCCTGTATGGAACCCTGCCATCTGTATGGAACCCTGCCATCTGTATGGAACCCTGTATGGAACCCTGTATGGAACCCTGCCATCTGTATGGAACCCTGTATGGAACCCTGTATGGAACCCTGCCATCTGTATGGAACCCTGTATGGAACCCTGCCATCTGTATGGAACCCTGTATGGAACCCTGCCATCTGTATTGAACCCTGCCATCTGTATGGAACCCTGCCATCTGTATGGAACCCTGCCATCTGTATGGAACCCGGTATGGAACCCTGCCATCTGTATGGAACCCTGCCATCTGTATGGAACCCTGTATGGAACCCTGTATGGAGCCCTGCCCTCTGTATGGAACCCTGTATGGAACCCTGTATGGAACCCTGCCATCTGTATGGAACCCTGTATGGAACCCTGCCATCTGTATGGAACCCTGCCATCTGTATGGAACCCAGTATGGAACCCTGCCATCTGTATGGAACCCTGCCATCTGTATGGAACCCTGCCATCTGTATGGAACCCTGCCATCTGTATGGAACCCTGTATGGACCCTGTATGGAACCCTGCCATCTGTATGGAACCCTGTATGGAACCCTGTATGGAACCCTGCCATCTGTATGGAACCCTGTATGGAACCCTGCCATCTGTATGGAACCCTGTATGGAACCCTGCCATCTGTATGGAACCCTGCCATCTGTATGGAACCCTGCCATCTGTATGGAACCCTGTATGGAACCCTGCCATCTGTATGGAACCCTGCCATCTGTATGGAACCCTGTATGGAACCCTGCCATCTGTATGGAACCCTGTATGGAACCCTGCCATCTGTATGGAACCCTGTATGGAACCCTGCCATCTGTATGGAACCCTGCCATCTGTATGGAACCCTGTATGGAACCCTGTATGGAACCCTGCCATCTGTATGGAACCCTGCCATCTGTATGGAACCCTGCCATCTGTATGGAACCCTGTGTGGAACCCTGCCATCTGTATGGAACCCTGCCATGTGTATGGAACCCTGTATGGAACCCTGTATGGAACCCTGCCATCTGTATGGAACCCTGTATGGAACCCTGTATGGAACCCTGCCATCTGTATGGAACCCTGCCATCTGTATGGAACCCTGCCATCTGTATGGAACCCTGTATGGAACCCTGTATGGAACCCTGCCATCTGTATGGAACCCTGTATGGAACCCTGTATGGAACCCTGCCATCTGTATGGAACCCTGCCATCTGTATGGAACCCTGCCATCTGTATGGAACCCTGCCATCTGTATGGAACCCTGTATGGAACCCTGCCATCTGTATGGAACCCTGTATGGAACCCTGCCTTCTGTATGGAACCCTGCCATGTGTATGGAACCCTGTATGGAACCCTGTATGGAACCCTGCCATCTGTATGGAACCCTGTATGGAACCCTGCCATCTGTATGGAACCCTGCCATCTGTATGGATCCCTGTATGGAACCCTGCCATCTGTATGGAACCCTGTATGGAACCCTGCCATCTGTATGGAACCCTGTATGGAACCCTGTATGGAACCCTGCCACCTGTATGGAACCCTGCCATCTGTATGGAACCCTGTATGGAACCCTGTATGGAACCCTGCCATCTGTATGGAACCCTGTATGGAACCCTACCATCTGTATGGAACCCAGTATGGAACCCTGCCATCTGTATGGAACCCTGCCATCTGTATGGAACCCAGTATGGAACCCTGCCATCTGTATGGAACCCTGCCATCTGTATGGAACCCAGTATGGAACCCTGCCATCTGTATGGAACCCTGTATGGAACCCTGCCATCTGTATGGAACCCTGTATGGAACCCTGCCATCTGTATGGAACCCTGCCATCTGTATGGAACCCTGCCATCTGTATGGAACCCTGCCATCTGTATGGAACCCTGCCATCTGTATGGAACCTGTATGGAACCCTGCCATCTGTATGGAACCCTGCCAGCTGTATGGAACCCAGTATGGAACCCTGCCATCTGTATGGAACCCTGTATGGAACCCTGCCATCTGTATGGAACCCTGTATGGAACCCTGCCATCTGTATGGAACCCTGCCATCTGTATGGAACCCTGCCATCTGTATGGAACCCTGCCATCTGTATGGAACCCTGTATGGAACCCTGTATGGAACCCTGCCATCTGTATGGAACCCTGCCATCTGTATGGAACCCTGTATGGAACCCTGTATGGAACCCTGCCATCTGTATGGAACCCTGTATGGAACCCTGCCATCTGTATGGAACCCTGTATGGAACCCTGTATGGAACCCTGCCATCTGTATGGAACCCTGCCATCTGTATGGAACCCTGCCATCTGTATGGAACCCTGCCATCTGTATGGAACCCTGTATGGAACCCTGCCATCTGTATGGAACCCTGCCATCTGTATGGAACCCTGTATGGAACCCTGCCATCTGTATGGAACCCTGCCATCTGTATGGAACCCTGTATGGAACCCTGTATGGTACCCTGCCATCTGTATGGAACCCTGTATGGAACCCTGCCATCTGTATGGAACCCTGTATGGAACCCTGCCATCTGTATGGAACCCTGTATGGAACCCTGCCATCTGTATGGAACCCTGTATGGAACCCTGCCATCTGTATGGAACCCTGCCATCTGTATGGAACCCTGTATGGAACCCTGCCATCTGTATGGAACCCTACCATCTTTATGGAACCCTGTATGGAACCCATTGGGTGATTTGGGGGTTCAGTTTCTTGCTCTGGGATACTGTGACATGTGGTCTGTTTATTCCTGCATCATCAACCTTCCTGATCAGGTCGCAGGCACTCGAAGTGTAAAATGTGTTGACGTAGTAACTAAAGCAAACAAACAAAAATAAAAGTCATAACTGTTCCACAGTTTAGTTTAAAGTTTGATTTTTATCACTGTGTTAGAAAGTGTGACGCTAGAAGAAAATCAGATACTGTATGTCAGTGTATAAATTTCAAACATTTTGCATTCTTGAGACAATCGTCTGGAAAACCCAACAGCTGGTCCAGTTGTGTTCTTTAGAATCAGACTATAGCTTTGGCAGCTTTAGCGTTTGCAGGAAACTGAGACACTGTCAGCTTGTTGGAACATACAGAAACAGGAGTGATGGCTTTGACAGTCTTATTCTCTGCATCTGCCTGTCTTTTGCATTCTGCCTCACTGTTTCTGCTCATGTCTCTCTCTTTTCTTGTCTATTCAGCTTCTCCACAGGCTAAATCCTGATCCCTCAATTCTTCTTTTTTCCCTTTATACTCTCTCTATCCAGTCCTGTAGCTGCTCAGCTGAATTTCTGCCAGGAGTCCCTTGGTTAAGAGCTACAGGACGGGAGGGAGTAAAAAAAAAGAAAAAATGGAAAGGTTGACTACTGTAGATGAAAAAGAAAAAGTGAATGCAGGTGCCAGACACAGAGTTATGCAATGGACTGAAATAAAAATACATTGAGGTAAAATATATAATTGAATCTCAAGTATTAAAAATAATTTTAAGATCTGTTTTGTGGCTTTTCCATAACTGAGAGTTATAGAGTAGATGTTAAAGATTATCGATAGATACAACATTGGACTTTACTTACTCTGTGGGAACTTTGGAGGGTTGTCATTGACATCTGTTAGCGTGATTTTAACCTCCGTGGTCCCTGACAGACCCCCCATGTGACCCCCCATGTCTTTGGCCTGGATGACAACGTCATACTCCTGACGTGCCTCACGATCCATGTTTGGCAAGGCAGTACGAATTATTCCTGGAATGAGAGATTTGGAACAGCAAGGTTATGTTTACATTATTTATTTAGCTTGGGATAGCATTTCACTGTGTTGTCTACTTCTGGTTATTTTGTCCATTTTGTCCAAGTGTTACATGATAACAAAATGCTACACTTTCCAATTGTTTTCAACTATCTGAAAGAGCTGGTCGATAGTTAATACTTGAGTTCAACAGGTAGACAGTGTTTCATTAGGCATTAGAAATGGACCATTCATGTCAAACATGGAGTTTCCGGAATATGTAGGTAAATGTCATGTACTTGTATAGCACATAAGTCGAACTGGTGACCCTCTGGTTACCGGACAACCTGCTCTATGACCTGCTGTAACTCGTAAGAGAAGCAAAAGGGACTGGGGACTCATCTCTGTGGTACTCCATAAAGTCCATTTTTTTACATCAATCAATCAGACAGGCCAACACTTGCTTATCAATTATGAATGTAAATTAGCACTGATGATAGTTTTTAAACATTAATATAGAGACTGAGTAATAGTTCAGTTGGTTAGATTGTCTAGCAGAACTTTGTTGTTTGCAACTCTAACTGCAAAATGTGTTGAAGGTTTTTAGACATAACATACATTGTTTTCCTTTAGGCAACCCATTTGTGACATAGCTAATTATAAAGTAAATGGTTACAAGCATACGTTTCTGTGTGAAGACGATAAATGAAGATAGGGTAATATATTAATATTTTACACATTAATTCAACATCTAAGAACTGGCAGGAACTCACCACAAATATGAAACATTTCTGTTTTACAATTTCAAGCCCCAGTAATCTTTTCTCTTCATCACCCACTTTGTCCATCTCTCTCCTTCATTCCCTGCATGTCCCCCTGCAGTGTCACCGAGGCTTTCTGGTGTCATATTATGCAAAGTGTGTGACAGCATGAAAAGCTGATAATCTCCAAACCAATTAGAAATGTGAGCTATGGATTTGAGCCAGTCAAATACCCAACATTACTTTGATTAGCCAGATTTACTCTGCTCAAATCTCTCTGAGTCTCTCTGCCCAAACCACTCGTTTTTCCATGAACTCGTTCCTCTCTAAACCAATTTTCCTCTCATTTTCTTCCCTAACCTCTCGCTTGCAGTTCTTTCCTTCTGCCTGTGACCTAACAGAGCTGTTTCTGCCCTAACCTCTTTTCTTTCATCCAGCTTCTACTTTTAATGCAAACCCAAATATTAGGCCTGTGCTCTGCAGAGACCAAACTGTATGTCCTCTGGGACTTCTTTTCACAGCTGTACTTTCTTCTCTTTACTAGTTTCAGTGGAGAGGATGTGCTGCTACATGATCCCTGGAGCACTGACTTTGCAGCGGTTTTATATTAAAAGTAGTAGAAGGTGAAAATATTGCATCACAAAATAGATTTTTAGGGGGTGTTGGTTGCAAAGAATTAGAATACTCGCACAATTTCTTTAATCTGGAGTCTGTGTCTAGAATTTTCATGTTCTCTGTTTACCTGCAGGGTTCTCTGACTTCCTGACACAACATGCATGTTTGCTTTATTTGCAACTCTAATTTGTCTTTAGGCATCTTATCTCTTTGTGTTAACCCTGACAAGCTAGCAACTTGGTTATTGTTACAAAGGACAGAGTTATTCATCTTGTAGAACTGTAGATTATGTATTTATATAATCCAAGACACAAACATAAACATTGTACATCTTTCTACAGCCAGGGCATTTTCCTCAGTCTTACCTGTTTGAGGCTCTACAGAGAAGTACGGCTGTCCTTGCAGTATGCTGTAGACCAGCCTAGCACTGTTACCGTAGGTGGGGTCATCAGCATCTGTAGCTGTCACCTGCATCACCGATGTACCTGCATGACAGATAAGACAGCTCCATCATGAGGAGATTACCTCAGTGATTCAGATCAAAAACAGTGTGACAAACAGTGTCTGCAAGCTTGTCTGCCTTCACCAACTGGACGAGAATGAAAAACACTTCTCCTTTAACATGTTGCAGCTGCAGGAATTCTACAAGTCTGGTCTTCACTAATATTTCTCTACATTTCATCATTGTCTGGCGGAAATATCCTGTCTCCAATATTAGTGAATTTAATGCCTTTAATAAAAGATCACATGTCCTGACAGAGCTCAACAAACTCCAGACTTCATGAAAACCCATTGGAAAATCAGTAAAAACTATATATCTTCAACTCAAACAGCATTTCAGCTCCTGACATTTTGATTTGAACATAGAATGTTTAACCAAATAGCCTCAAAGTCTGGAGGATCTTTTTAACTGAACCAGAGACAATTAAGATACTTTATTCATACATTCAATAAACTGCATCATTTTCCCTAATATGACATTATCTTTATGATTGTATGGTTCTTAATCTATAATTCAATCTTAACTCTTCACAAACATGTTGCCCATAACAGGTTAAACATCAGCTTCTTGTATTACTGTAACTCTGCTACTGTTTATGCTAAGGAGAGAATTTAATTTGTTTTAAAAAGAAGATAAAACACAATTTATTGGTATTCTGTAAGTACTACGGTGGTACAAAGGAAGTTACTACAGTCTGAACACAGTCAGTTCCACTCAGATTTTACTCTGTGCACTTCTCATCACTGTAACTCTACAACAATCTAGACTAAAGAGAACATTCTCCTGGTTTCTGAAGGATGAGAAGGAGAGCTTTACATATATTATGTACATCATAAAGTATTTAGGACTTCATGTATGGTGGTGATGGTACACATCAAACAGACAGTGTGGAGAAGTTTCAGTCTGATGTAAAGAAGAACGATCAGGGAACCTGTATGATACTTCAGTGTTAAAGGGTTAAGATGTTTTGCATCAGTCATGTAGTAGTCTTAATACATAAAGTACTAAATTATGTATTTAATCTTATTTAGCCTGAAATTCTTAAAATTCCAACTTTGCTGCTATTTGTGGTTATTGGCTGGTTCAGCTTCATGTTTTTCTCTTTGTGAGTCCATTTTATTCAGAGAAAGGATTTATTTGACCGTTCTAGTTTTAGGAAGTATTTGTAGTTTATCTTAAGTCAGCCTTCAGGAGTTGATGACAATCCAACAGCAAATCATATCAGGTCATGAAGTCCGAGTAAAGAGACTCTGTTAGCAGAAGCAGTTTGACTCTAAATACTTTTTTGTTGTTGTTTTTTTTGCTAATAGTGGACATATTCCTCATGTACCGATATAAAATAAATAAAACAAACAACAACAAAGGAGCTTTCCTATAAAACTGATGGTTTCTGACTTTAGTTGTCCCCTCTCAGTGAACATTGATTGTTTTTTTAATCTGTTTATTAATTATTTTAATAAACAGATTTTTAACTATTACAGTTATAATAAACTAACAGCATTCCATAATAAAATATAAATAAGAAGCAGAAAGTTGCAGCTGTCTGCAGCTTGACAGATAAAATCTGTTCAGACTTTTATTTGTTCAGATATTCTGATTGCTTTATTACTAGACGGGACACGAGGGAAATAATAAACAATAAAAAAGCTGTTTATCATGTAACACTGCTTATGAAACTCAGTGACAGACCTGATTTACAACATGTAATTTAGTGTGAAATCAAAACCAAAACAGAACATTTCAAATAAAATTTACCAGATTTTACTGGTTTGGTTTATTGTTGTTTCACTAAAAGAGAGAGTTTTAAATATAGAACATTTAGTATGTAATGATGGGAGTATAAATGACTTTCCTAAGTCAAGAATGGAACATCTTGATATTTTAATGAGTCTTGAACATTAAAATGTCTCTTTCTTAATTACTAAAAGGGTTAGGGTTAGGGTTTTATTACTCACCAACATTGGACATCTCAGGCACCCTGGCGTAGTAAGGTCCATGTAAAAACTCTGGAGGATTATCGTTGATATCTTGAACTTTCACTATAAACTCTGACGGAGGCTCCAGAGGTTCATTAGTGTCTCTGGCCACAGCCTGAGCTGTTAGAGTGTACTGAGCCTGCTCCTCGCGGTCCAGGGTTTTAGTGGCATGAATGTTGCCTGTTTTGTCATCAATAACAAATATTGTTCCTGCTCCTTCACCAGATAGGATGTACTTGATGTCGCCGTCACCTTTGTCAACATCTGAGTGGAGCTGAACAGATGAGAAGAAAGTGAGAGATAACATTAACAGAGTTTAGAGCCTCCATGTTTAAATGTTAGTAATCCCACTGTGCTAGTCTAGATGACTGTTCTACATTTAGTCAGCTAGATGTGAAGTGGGGTTTAAATTAGTTAATTCTACAAACAAGAAGGATGAAGGAATAAAACAAAAAGACAGTCAAATGTCAATAAATGAGAGATTTAGAATATTGTAGTGAAAAATGAGGTTGTTCAACATTCAGTTTAGTTCCTGTTCCATCTTTACACTCCTGTCTGTGAAATAAGATGCATTGTGAACATCAATTATTCTTTGCTATGAAAACTTCTGCTCAGTTTGAGTGATGATGTTGTTGTGGAGGAAAACAACCAATCATCTTCAGACAAATGTCAACGTGACCCTCTCTTCTGTCTCACTCTCACTCGCTGATAAATGAGTGAAACTCATTTAAATCTTGTTGGAGTTAACAGTCACCTTGTATGTGTACTGACACCAGAACACACGCTGGCTATTAAACTACTACTTAAGTACTCACGTTATTAGAATAAGTGATTTACTATTTATTTATTTATTTGAATAAAGTGATGAGGAGGAAAACTGTGAAACCTACCCTGCCCACCAGAACCGGATCTGGTCCAGTGTATTCCTCAATGACAAAGAACTGATTCCATACCCATCCTCGTTTGGACCTGTGCAGTACCTGTCCTTCCTTCCCTGCTCTCTGTCTGTGTCTATGCAGCGATAAATTACCTATAAAAAACAAACAAACAACAATACATTTTAATTAAATTCACATTTATCATCATAAATGGGTTGTGATATAAGATTTAATACAGTTAAAAGACAGGTTAAAGCTCATTCTGTGTATAATGAATGAATTAGTATAACAGCTCTTGACTCTGAGTTCTCTTCTTCTTTTCAACACATGAAACTTATCAGTGGGTGGGAATCAGTAACCTCGTGAACAGAGAGGTCTGTTTTTGAATTCTGGGTCATGGTATGAATTCCACTTGGGCCAGTGTGGGAGGACTGAGTGAAAAACACACACACTTTAATAAACTGTGTTTTAGAAGGCAGTTAACCTGTTTGTTGCAGTGCAACTGGTGCATGGCCAGAAGAAGCAGGCTGGGTTTTAACTGAAGCCACATTTAAACAGAACAGTGGTCAGTGGAAAAATACACAGATTATTAAATCTCAAAAGAAAAAGAAGATATTTAGATTCAATCTTTTTTTTGATGATGCTTGATAGAGAAGTTTTCCTACCTGGATGTTTGTGTCTATGGCTCCTGTGATCCAGTGATGCATGTCCTTTCCTCGTCCCTAATGCAACGCTGCAGAGCACAGAAACTCCCAGCAGCACCAGAAGGCCCCTCAGCAGGCCCAAACCCTGGTGCTTTACTATCAACACTGCCATCTTGCTCCACCTGAGCAAGGGTGCACTTTACTCCAACTTTCTTGATCCACTCAGTGGAGCTCCGTTCCCTCTGAGGCTTTATCAGCTTTTCTTTTTAACAAACAGAATGTTTAAGAATTCACTAGTTCATCTGTGGAGACGTGGATTTGTTGCTGCAGATACTCATCACCGTCTTCCACTTCACTCTCTATCTTCTTTCTTCTGTCTGTTTTCCAAAATGTTAGTTCTTGTGTCTTCTGGTAAAAACGCCTATAAAAAAGCAGAAAAAAGCAGTTTTGTCAATAACATTATTTGTTTAATGACAGAAAAATTATTAGAATTAAAACAAATATTTAATTGAACATATTCATGGTGAAATGCACAACAGATCAATGAAAAACTTATAAATGGAGTCTGGCCTATAAGTGATTGTGGAGTTAATTAGGACAATGTACTAATTATACAGACAGTGTTGTTCGTAAACCCATTAGCTTTAATTTAATTAGCAACAGACTGTGTGCTGAATGGACAGTGCACATGACATCAAGTCAGTCTTTGTTACTCTGTGTACTGCACTGCTCACATTATTCCCAGTTTAGTCTGTTTAACTGGAAACAGAGTTGATGATGAAGCGTCTGAGACTCTGAGACTGAATCAGCAGTAATGGGACAAAATCTGATCTCTACAAAACTCAACATGTTCATCAGCCCTGAGCTGTGAAGTGAAATGTTGCTTGGCTACATGACTAGAAACACTAGAATAAAGTCAATGCAATTTATTCAAAAGTCATGCTTTTGAATAAATTAACAGAACTTTTAAAATATTTTTAAGTGTTTTGTTACTGTGACTTAGGCTGAATAAACAATGAGAATAATTTAGTTGTCTTTATCATGTAAATATGCTGCATCTTATCTGCAGTTACTTGAAATAAATGTTGGATTTTGGGCAGAAAGATGACATGATTATAGAACCTTTTTATTAACCTCAATGCATTTGAATAAAATCAGTGTAAGTTTGTATAAGTATGTATTCACTGTGTTTTTGATGTATTCAGTATTGTAATCCAACATTCTAATATAACTATATAACAGATCTTAAATGACAGACATGTTTAGATGCAGCAGGTAGAATTACAACCAATCAGAGCAATGCAATTAGTGCAGTAGCAAACGCTGTCAGTAACAGTTAAAGCCTTCTGATTGGCTCGTTTAAGGATTTGAACATGAGTGAGTCCAGATGAACTCTGTCAAATGAAACATGAGCTTCCAGATCTGTCTGATGTAACAGCTTCATACCCTCTAACATCCTCCCTGCGGTTCTAATAGAGAACATTTAAACCTTAAAATGATTCTGCACACAAATCACTAAAAAATCATTTGTTGCAACTAACTATCTTTGTTTGATTCTAACACTTGTTTGCTGATGTAAAAAAAAACATGTCTGAGTTTTTAAAATCTTAAATAATAGAAATGTTCCTCAGAGACTCATTGGTTCCTGTTCATCACATGATCAGGCTGCTTTGACGTGTTCTTAGCATCATATGACTAATTATTCTTATGATCAGTGATTAAGAGTCAGTTATAGATGTTGTGTCCATCTTTAATGGATCTAGTTGTTAAGGTGAGCTCTCTGGTTACTGCCGTTACTGCAGAAGAAGAACTGGGTCTTAGCCTGGAGAATAATGTCAAGAACAAAGAAAAATCCAGATTTTTGAACGCATCTTTAAAATTCACATACATTTAGCATTTAGCTCTGCACAACAATTTAAAGCATCAGTTCATTATCTGAAGTGTTCTAGTACATATCTGACACCTGGTGTGCAGAAGCTGTTAACAGGTTTCTAGTCTGGTGTGTGTCAAATGATTTTTTACATTATTTCACTTGTAAATATGAAACTTCTAAATTCAAATAATTTCTCTTCCAGCCTGATTCCTTCTTCCACTAATTGACAGAAAAAGATGTGATATGTGCAAAGTCAAACACATTAATACACAGAGAAAAGAGAGCAACATTAATAATGAATAAAAAGACTGATGCATGGAGTGAAATCTCCAGCGTGTCCAGTGGGACTGGGAGTGACTTGCAGGAACAACCTCACTGTCAAAGAACCTCGCTGACTAATTTCACAGACGTTTGGGTGATAAAAACTGAATATTTCTGCCACTTTGGTTTCTGTTTACACACATTTGATAAGATTTGTTTAATTTGTTAATAAAAATGAAACAAATATTATGACTTCCTAATTAAAGTAGTTTTTTTCTTGTGTTGACACCTCTCAGCTAATAATCAGGAGCTTTCTATAAAAATATTTCAAAGCTAATACAGAACGCTCGTTGGAACTTTTGACAGCATTCGGTCACTTTTTTCTCCTTTTCTTTAGAGGCTGTCAGATTTTAAAATGTTCTGTTCTAAAACGAAACAGCCAATTTCTTTCAGTATCTTCGATGTATCCAGGTTACAACATAAAGCAAAGTGCATGTCTATGAATAAAATGGCAACTTATTATAACTGATCTTGACCCACTGCAACATTTCAAAGTATTTTAATGCAAGTCGATATGCTGAAGTTGTTCTGTAAGAACTCCTTGTTAGTTTAAAAACAGAAAGACAACATCATATATGCTGTTCACATGTACATGTGTATTTCTAAAGCTTGATGGAGCAACAGACCGAAGCAGAAACAAAGAAACAGACAGTGATAATGACTCCCGAGGGTTAGCATGCCTTTTGGCTAGACGACTTCCTCTGTCTGAATACATGACTCAAGAGTCACATTAGACTAGAGAACAGTGTGTGTGTGTGTGTGTGTGTGTGTGTGTGTGTGTGTGTGTGTGTGTGCATATACAAGCTTTTCCCCTGGGTTTGAAGCGATGCTGTGAATCCATGAGTCAAGTACTTGAGTAGACAACTGTGATTCATTAGCTAACATCATCTGGACACACACAGTTTGTCTGTGTGTGTGTTTGGGGCATTGGGGTTAAAAATAAATATCTGTTTGATGAGCCTCACATGCTACTGGTTATGTTTCTAGTCAACAATAAGGACACATATGGGTTTTATTTACATTTACCTAAAACAGCTGAGATTAGACAAATTCTTCTTTTGTTCTGAATAAAGATTCTCAAACTGAACAAATTAACTCTAAAACTAAAAACTGTATTTAAGACAGATTAAACAGATGATTGTTTTAGCTCTGAAGGTTTCCAATGAATATATCAGATAAAAGGAATTAAACAAACAAACAGCCCGGGGAAAAACAACAAAACAAATAATAACAAAAATAAAAAAGGCATCTTGGAGTGCAAAGATTTATTTTTTCTGTCCACATCCTTTTATCAAGCAAATTTTCCCCTGAGATGCTGATTTAAGTTTCTGTTCACAAACTGTAACATGTTCCACGTAATGGAATTTGTTCAAGATAAATATTAACAAACACTTCTTACAAACACTTACTTCTTCAGGAAGTAAATCTGAACAGAATCTTTGGATCTAAATGTGTTTCTGAAGCTTCAGTCTGGTTGAAAACTTGAAGGCAACAGAACCTGCTGGATTCTGATGCCTTAAAAAACATGAAACAAGACAAATTGACCTTTTAAAAATTTACTTGAGGTCGTTATGGGATCTAAAATATTTCATAAAGATGAAACATTAATATTTCACAGTTTTTCCTGTGTCTTGGACATGTGGGAGACCTTTCTTGCCTGTTTCCATTAAACAACAAGAACGGGCTGCTCTGCTCCATCTGACCCTACCGCTTCCTTCTCTTTGTGTTTCCTCTGCTGGTCTCTCTCTCTCTCTCTCTCTCTCTCTGGATTTGGCTTTCATTACTTTCTCCTCAGTGAGCCAAACCTGCAACAGGAGCCATTAAAATAACTTAGGAAAATACTTTAGAAGTATATACAAAAAGAAAACTGCCTCAACCTTTTATTTTCCCGTTTCTCAAGTCAAACTTTCTTTTTTCTAAATAGATCAAAAGACACCAAAGGTTTATTTAATAATATATGAATGTGATATATATCCTGTATTTCTGACATACACTTTGTGTCAAGGGGTGAAACCAAAAAACTGTTATATAATACTTTGTGTGATCAAGTTGTCCAGAAGGAATAAAAGATTTGTAGTGAAGAGAGAAGACGGAGACAGAAGGGTTAACACTCCTCATATAGTTAGACTGTTTTTCACACTGTTTTCAAGCACTGCAGGAGTTTTATAGATTGTTTTGTCTGAACTTTTGCTTTTTTCTACATTTTTTTAAGTAACGGCTCAAAACAAACAGGTTTAGTTTCCATGTGAAGCTTGAGGGTGACCTTCATCTAGTTTGTGTTCTCATGGTCTGTATCTTTACTTGTGCTTGTCACAAAAACAACTCTGAGTTGTAAATGCACAAATCTGCAGATCAGAACACTTTAAAAGAAGAATATCTGAAATAATAAAACAGTCAAGCTACAATGAGCAAAACAAATAGTTTCTAATTCAAACCAGATCTATTTATTAAATATCAACCATAGACTCCACTGTAGTACTCCAGTCAGTTATATTTCTGAAATATAAATGGATATGAGCTCATTTCTTTCTAGTTTATTCATGTAAAGGTTAATTAAATTAGTTAAAGTTTTAAAGATTTGCAGGTATTCTTCCATATAAACATTTAAAATCATCCAAAGCATTTATGAGAAATTTAAAAACAACCAAAATGTAAATTAGCTAACATAAAGTGTAATAGATGTTTATGATTTCACAGATTTCAAGTTGGGTTAAGATCATTAAATGATATAATTTTTATCTTTCAGTCTAAGTCATTTAAACGTTTACTAATCAAAAGTAGATCGATACTAGAACCAAACTGTAGAACTTTCTATATTTATATTTAAATCAGATGTCATTTTTTATGTTTCTGCAGGAATGAAAAAAGAGTCAGATACATTCTGTTATAGGAAAAATATCCTGATGTTCTCTATAAGAGAAGCATAACATTAAACAGTTTTATATTTGTTCCATATGTTAATACACTGACGTACAGATGGAATGATATAAAACAGAAAGAAAGGAGGATGTTAATAAAAACATTAACAGGAAATGTTAAACTAACTTGTGAGAAATTATAAGAATTATTCACCAAATAAGTTTTAAATGAAGGTGGTATTATTAAAAAAATAATACAACATGTGATTATTAAAAATTATGAACCAAAAATAATTTAAAAAAGGAACCACTAAACAAAACATTGTTGGAAGGACACAGAAATTTGAAAGGCACAAAGACCGACAGTCAGTGTATTAAAGTTCACTTTGTGTATCTTGTTTCGGTGGCCGGCTCTTTGTGGTCTGGTAAAAGCTTAAAAACAGAGCGGTGCTGAAAACAGACACCCAGCGTTTAGCTCACACCACGAAACCTGAAGCTTAATTGCCTTTCAATTAGAGGAACTAATAGAAGTTAGTGTGTGTGTGATTGTGTGCACGGTGAGGTAATTTCAATGAGAGAACCACAAAGCTTTCTCAGCATTCATGAAAATAGGTATTAATGAGAGGCTAGCAACTCTGACACACACACACACACACACACACACACACACACACACACACACACACACACACAGTCATAGTTACTGTAAAGTAGGTCTTTGCTCTGTGTGTGTCTCTGTGAGTACTTGTAATAGCTGCTCATTTCTATTAAGCCATTAGTAAAATTCAAGTACTAATTACCACCCACAAGACCCAGTCTGCTATTTTTACACACACACAAACATGCGCACGCCCGTGCACACACAAACACGGGTCTGTCTCTGTTCATTTGCATCGCTAGCTTCTATGTTAAAATGTTTCCCATTAAAAACATATTTTATATTCTTATTCTATGTCTAAAGTCAAGTTTTAACCCCATGCAGCAGATAAAGTCCCCATCAGTCAGCTTTTGGTCCCCACAGTGACATAAATCTAGAAAACTTGTGTATTCAAGTGTTTAACCATTATTATGCTTATTATGTTTCATTTAAGCACCATTAGTACCATTTACATGAAAATGAATGAATGAGAATGTTCCAGTGCTGTTTATCATCCATATATGAAACTTACATTATTAAAATGGAGCTCAATTACCATAAAAAGTAAATATTTATGGTTCTTAGTACTGTCAGGTATTTGCCTCTGATAAAAATGTTTGGGAAAAGAGTAAAACAGTAGAAAGCTCCATCCAAGATACATGACATGTCTGCACAAGACTGTAATTACTGACTGATAATTACACGGTTATAGAAGCATGACGTCTGGAAAACCAAGCAGAGATGAACAGAAAATACATTTAGTATGGATGAGCATTATTCCAAACTAAATCCTGTCACCTGTTATCTATCAAGGTAAAGGTAATGTGCTTAGTGTCGTGCAGCTCTGAAGGTGTTTTGATGAAGAGAACCGTTAGAAGGGATCAGCTCAGGTATTTGCATCCAGGAGACAGACGCGTCTCTAACTAGAAAAAATATGCCATTGTGTGCAGATGAAGAATAAATATATGGACAATTTAGCCTGGGAGGAGGGAAACATTCCTGCTTTTTATGCTATTTTATGGGAAAGTAGAATCTTAGAAACATATCTGAGATTTGTGGGAAATGAGCTGACGAGACATTAATGCAGTTCAGCTACATGAAAAATAATCCTGAAGTTTCCATCATTTATAAAAAATCTTTCCTTGTGCTAAAACCATTTTAGATTTTCAGGAGTTTGCAATTCCAGCAGAATAATCAAATGGAAAGTTGATGCAGGGAGCAGATCATGTTTTTATGAAAATATGACGGAGTGAAAAGTTCTCAGGATGTAGGAGGTCAGGTGACCACATTGTACTGCTGTTTACTGACATTATATTATTATATTTGAAAAAAAATACTTATTTTATTTAACAGTTTCAACTGTAACAAAATCCTGTCACATTATAAGATGAAAACAGGATGTTGGTGTTTTATATTTTTACATAAGAACAACACAGAACATGATGTTTCTTAGTAGATCGACGTCTCTGTTACCTGGAGTGAAAACATATTGATACTTGAGGCACAACAGATATGTTGGAGAGTAGAATGCTAATTTGTTCCCAGCAAAATGAACAAGGCCAATAATGAAGATGACAAACAACATGCACACACATTTCTGCACCAAGCTACCAGCTAATTAACCATTGTTATATTTGTAAAGTCTGATTCACACACAGACTCGACTGAATGGGTTAAAAGAACTTAATTTCATAAACAAAAACCAGATTCACGTGTATTTTGAGAACTTTTAGGTTTTGCACATTTTAACTTCCGTCCCCATTTACTGAAAATCACACTAATTAGAATGAAAATAATATGCAATTTGTGTTAAATTATGTGCAATCAGAAAACTTTTCCTGCTAATGAGACAGAGGGAACTATTTAGCATCATTTGGAAAACATTGTGTGCATTTTAACAAACACTATTCCTTTTTGTTGATGTTGTTCTGAATTATTGTGATAGTGGTTCATCTAGTATGACAGCTGCATAATTTCATGCTTCGTGCATTCAAAAAGAACAGATTGGTGGCAACACTCAACCAGTGTGATTCCCCACACAGAGTGTGATTACCTTGTATGGTTTGTCAGGTAACATCCTAAATTATCATTTGTTCAGTTAAAAACATTTACATGGAAATAATGTTTTGGAGAACTTTTAAAAAAACTTGTATAAAACTGCTACTATAAAAAAGGGATATAAAAGAAATTTTCAATGCAATGAAACTTTTAAAAATGTCACTAATAGGGTAAAAGCTCCTGCTGCGTAGCGTCAATCAGCTGTTCCTTATTTGGCCTTCAACTTCATAAGGAAATAGTCTGAGCTGAAAAAAGCACAAGAACCAAACCAATCAGCGCCCACAAATGAGCAACCAGAATAGATATTAAAACAACAGGCGAGCTGATGACATGCCGCTAAGCTTCAGGCAAAACAATGCAGCTCCAATTAGGCTGCTGACCGCTGCTTATTGGCATTCAGTTTGCATGGAAATACCCTCTTCATGGGCTTTTACTGTGTGACTCCTCACAAACACAGAGATGAACTCCACAATAACAGTTAATTATAAAAGTTAATCTCAGCAACACCAGACAGAAGAATTAAAAGACTGAAAATGTAAAAAAGGAGTAATGTTGTGGAAAGATTTGACTTTCCTTTATGTGCAGACACATGACTTAAATAGAGACTACTTCAATGTTATTTGACCCTTAATTAAAAGTTTTGTTTCTCTCAGTTTTTGCTGTTTCTCTCTTAATTGTATATTTTTTATTAATTTTCTAATTTTTCCAGCCTTCCCTTTTCTCCCTGTATGAGCCCCCTCATTCTTTCCATCTTCCTCCTCTCTGTCTCAGTCCAGTTGGATCCAACATTGCAAATTATAGCTTTGCAATACAGGGTTAGACTGACACTGTAATTACTGCAGAAGACTTCAAGAATATACTCAGGAATAGAAAATGAACATGGATAATTATGTGGTGCTGCAGAACATTATAGGTTTTGTTTCATTGTCGTTCTTCATCCTTTTTATTTGAGTTTTTTACTTGAACTACTATCTCTACTTGGAGAAAAGACCTGATCAAATGCAGACTGGTGTTATCACCACCAACTGAATAATGAAGTGTTTTAAATAAAGAGCTGATTGGGTCCGCAGCCCGAGGGCTTACTGTCACTGATAATATACCTTTTATTCTAGAAGAAAAAAACCGATAAAGAAACAGATGAGTGCATCAGATGGTCAGCCAAGACAGACAGAAAGAGACATTTGGTTAAACTCTTGGACTACAGTTAGGAAGGGGTGGAAACTTTGTGGAATTCATGCTTTGGGAATAAGGAAAATCCAAAGTGTGTGTTTGTGAGTATGTGTGTGGTTTGGCTCTGTGGCCCTTCAGAGGGGGGAGAAGAGAGATGAAGCAGGAAACGGTGGCATCTGGAATTGATTTGAGGCTGAAGGAAAATAAAATGCTTTAGATTCTCAAAGGCCTGAGGAACAGGGATGGATGACCACAAAAAATGAAGAAAGGTAGGACGGCAAAAAGAAGTCACCACATAATCACAAGAGGGAAAATATGGAAACAGAAAGCAAATATAAAGAAGGATTCTGCACAAACGTCTGAGCTCTTTTTAAGTAAATAGCAGGCCATGATGTCTCGACTTTAGAAAATACAAACAAAGAAAGGTAGCAGGTTTTGTAGACTTGGCAAAAACTGTGATTCTTATACTTTAGTCAATTTATTTTCCTTTGTACCAGTGGTGCCTTGGGCACCCGTTTGACAGCACAGCCTATCAATAAATGAAGCTATTTGCAAGAATGTAAGTACAGAAAATGGGTCACGCTGTCATTGTTCCCCACAGATTTGCAATGGCAGCATCACAATCCAGATGTCTGAGCTTGATTTGAAGCAGAATGACCACAGTCACATAAAAGAAACAATACGAGTTAGAAAAGGTGTTGAAAGAAGGAGTGAAAGGGGAAGATGGAGTAAAGGGTTGCGTAACAGCATGAGAGTTTCACTTGAAAACTGTTTATTTTCTATCCAGTTTCAGCAGCAGCAGTCGTGTTATCCAGATTTTCATTCTATCAGAGACTTTCATCCCCACGTGCACCGGGACACATCTGAACACGCAGATCCAAACCACACTGTAAGGAATGAATAGGAAACATGGACAGAACCCGCTTCCAGAACACGTCTCACACTGAAAGATCTTCACTTTTATCATTAATTACATTGTTCAGATAATTCTAACAGTTGATCTAAAGCCTAACATCAGCTTTTAATTATTATAAGTTGATAATTAAATGTAAAAACAGTTTTTATAGAACATCACTAGCATGTATGCAGGTGTTGATGAGTCATTTTTACTAATCTGTTGAATGTTTTAAACAGCATCGCCCTTGTGCTCAATATTTTCTTTGTGAACGCTCTGAGAACTATAAATCTGCACTCTGCAGAGGACCATTCAATGTGCCATTAACTGATCAGCGGGAAACTCATTCATCTTATTAGCAATGCTCGTTAAAGCAACCGCAGCAGTGATGAGCGCCGTGGTGTGTTATTGGCCCACTGCAACAGTTACGTAGCTGCCAAACCGCCACAGATGGAGAACAAAGAGACGGGCTAAAAAGAATTGATGCTGCTTTCAAGTCCATGGCAAACATGTGACATTATGACGGAGCAGATAATAGATGATGGTGGAGGAAAAAATGAAGAGATCAACTGAAATTGCCAAGTAGTGAGAAAAAGGGGGAAAAGGGAGCAAGAGAGAGGGATTTGTGTCCATCTATGGTTAGCCATGTGTATTCATGCTTTAGTGAGCTCAGAGTCTGTTCCAGCATGATGAATAGGGACTAGAGATATTAAAATATGAGACAGAAAGAGAGAGAGCGAGATATCAAAGGAAAGCTGAGAGGATAGGAGGTGGAAATCCTCTTTTTTCTATTCTTCCCCAAAGAGAAATGAGAAACTTAATCCTCAGGGCTTACATTTGTTTTTTTTTTTTCTCTATCTCTCAGTATTTTAGTATTCCTGCTCTCTGATGTTCTCTTTGCTCCACCCAATCTTCACATTTCCTCACGCTCTGCTTAAAATGTTCAACTCTGAGTGCCGTCCATTATCCACGTGTGTAACTCGCCCTTCTGGCCTCGGCATATTCTTCTTAGTTGATTCCCTCTGTCCCAGAATCCCTCTCTCTCATCCGTCGCTCTTCCTTTCATCCCACTGATTCTTTGCATCATTTAGGACGTCGAGTTATTTCACTGCAAACACATTTATCAGCTGATCCTCCCTCTTCCTGTACTATTTCTGAATGGGTTGGTGTGCTGTGTGATAAAACCTATCTACACATGCACTAGATGAACTACTGGCTGAAACTTAAATACAAGAGCAGGTAGAGTAGAATTAAAGAGAAATACATTTAAACCCTGCGTGTGTGTGTATAAATATGTCTATATATATATAATATAATCAAGTTGTAGTTGTGATTCTTGTAGATATCCAGTACAGGTGGTTTTATGGCAGCAGGCTTGGCTGATCAAGCCGAGCCTGTAATCTCATATTAGAGGATAGCTTCATTTCATGCATCCTCTGAGAAGCTAAAAGCAATTTCCCTGAATTCTGAAATGCCATTTTATCCTGATAGTGGATCGTTGAAGCTTTTAAATTAAATATTGTTAGCTGATCTCATCATTCAGTGATCCCAAAGCTCAGGTGATTACATCATCACACATATTGGTGATGTAGAAGAATCAGCTAAAGCCTTTTCAAACAGCAGAGAGACCTTAAACAGGATTTTTGTGGGTTTCCCCTTTAAAAATCAAATCTGAAGACTAAAGAACTGCAGGGTTGGAGCAGGTTTCTTGAGAATTGATTTAGAACGCTGCGTTAGCTCTGTCATCAGGATGTTCTACAACTTTGCTGTTTTCTGAGTCGACACAACAGTTTCTTCATTTCTTAATTATTGTGTCATCTCAGGGAAAAAAAACATCTCACTTTGGATTTTCTATCATGTTGGAAATGATTGAAAACTGTGAAAGTTGTTCTCTGGTTTTTGGTTATTAAAGCTGATGCTGTTAATCAGAATGACATAATCACACTGAACGCCAGTTTCCATCTCAGCCTCACAACATTTGCTCCAACCAATAAGAAGCAAATCTATCAACTCAAGCATGTGATATTACATTAGACGTTTCCTAAAAATGACCACAAATGGAAAAAGAAGTTAATCTGTAGCTGAGAAAATGACCAATCAAGGAAATGGTGACACTTTTATTTTGCTTCATTTAGCATTAATTTGTTGGATTTTTGCACTTTGATCTTTTAGAAGATTTGTAATCTTCTGAGAGAAGCAATCTTGAATAAATTAGCTTGTAAAAAGCTTTTTTACTGTTTCTGTCATCGTTTAATGGGTTTCTGGAATAATTCAGCTGTATAATGATGTTCATGTGATGCTGGAAAGGACCCGAGTCTTTAAACTCTCTTCAGGTTTTCCAGAGGATTTTATTGATGTCTGCTTTTCTGTATCTAGCTCTCAATCAGTCAGACAGCTGGATAATCAATACTGTTAGAGGGCGTTAAAACTCAGTGTGTGTGTGTTTGTGTAAATCCCTCGGGAGAAAATCTTCTTTCCCCTAATTCCTGCTCCTTATCTGTCCTCCCAGACACCCATCAGTGTCACATTCCTGAAGATATATGAGCCTGATTGTTAATGAGTTTTAAGGGCATTTTACTACTTTACACTCTGAAGACGGGCTTATCAGCTCAGCGCTGCACCTACTGCTGGTTTTATATTAAGTGTGCATAAAGAGGAAACAGCTGGACTTTACATCCACTGCTGCACTTACATTTCTCAGGTTTTGAGTTGATTAAGGATGTTATTTCTGACATTAACCAAAGGTCTGATTTCAGTTAAAAGACATATAAAAGGTGCACTCTTGACCTTCTATCAAGTAATCAGCGCTCTGGAAATGAATAACATCTAAGTTCTTGCTCATTATCAACAATAAACACAAGCATCTG
>SSNP01000006.1:5208562-5236062 GCA_006937955.1 Pachypanchax playfairii | reverse complement strand
AAACCTGATTCACACAGGACGGAGAGAATGAAACCAGATTCACACAGGACGGAGAGAATGAAACCAGATTCACACAGGACGGAGAGAAGGAAACCTGATTCACACAGGACGGAGAGAATGAAACCAGATTCACACAGGACGGAGAGAAGGAAACCAGATTCACACAGGACGGAGTGAATGAAACCAGATTCACACAGAACAGAGAGAATGAAACCAGATTCACACAGGACGGAGAGAAGGAAACCTGATTCACACAGGACGGAGAGAAGGGAACCAGATTCACACAGGACGGAGAGAAGGAAACCTGATTCACACAGGACGGAGAGAAGGAAACCAGATTCACACAGGACGGAGAGAAGGAAACCAGATTCACACAGGACGGAGTGAATGAAACCTGATTCACACAGTTTTGGTAATTAATTGTAAAAAGAATCATGTAGCGGAAACAGCACATGATCACATGATCACATGATCACAGTAAATTCTACGGAATGAAGTAGTGAATCTCAATTAGCTATAGATTAATCATGTTCTGGAAATAATTCCATAAAAGAAAAAGAAAAAAACAAAGTGAATAAATATGTAATACTTTATAGAAGAGGTAACTAAAAATAGATTTTTATGCTAATTCAAACATTTGTAACTTCACAGACAATCCTCTAGTGAGTCCAACATAAACATCAAGCTGTCAGACAGTAACAATAACGTAGCAGCAACTCAACAACGTTCCAACAAAGATAATGTAGAAATGTCAACATGACCAGCTTGTTTACTTTTACTGTTCTTAAAAAAGTTCTGCATTTGACTAACATAACGCAACATAATACAATTTAACACAACGTAACACATTGAATAAAAATCTGAATTAAAACCTTTTCAGTGTATAATTCATATACTGACTTTGTTTTTAAAGTAATTTCATACTGATTAACAGTTTTCCAGCCTGAGTTGGTTCTGCATTGACGTCTTCTCTAGTGTGATAATAAATATTGGAATATATTTTACAAATTTAAAAAAGTTGACTTTCAAACTGGACCTAACATTTATTCTGATACTCTTCAGTTATTTCAGCTGTTCATCAGTTAATTTATTGATCAGACGTGTTTACGACAGCAAATTTGTCTTTTCAAAGCACAAAAAATAAAAACTCCAGGACAGACATTATCATGAACATCTCACCATAGAAGCAACACATTTACGTACATATACTGCACTGAATAAAGCAGCTCCTTTTCCTTTAGTTTATAAGTAAACAAGTCACTTATTATATCACTGACTGTTGAATGAGACCATGAAAGCAGCAAAAAACAATCTACCTCCATATTTCAGGTTTATTGCCTCCATGCAGCAGCTCAATATGAGAGGACAGAATAAAAATAACCTTTATTTCTAAAATACTAGCCCATATAAAGTGCTCCTGTAACACATGATAAGCATAACCACAGTTGATTTACTGAAAACAAACAAACACATTATGAATGAACTTGTTCTGAATTCTGTTGAAATTAATCCCACACTGTTCTTTTATCCTTCAGGAATTTAAATAACAAAGTTTAGTGTTTATGTGTCTAATTAATAAAAAGAAAACAAATATATAGCTTGAGTTCCAATAATGTGACAGGAGCAGTGCACTCAAGTCAAATTTCAGCATCATCAGCACCACCATCATCATCATCAGCAGAGCATCATAACAAATCATCATTATTCAGTGTAAGTAATATCCCTTCAGCAAAACACCAACATTATTATCCTGTCATCGTTATCGTGTAGCAGATGAAGCTGTTTCACATGCACTGGCTCCATCACCTTGTTTTGGGTAAAATATAAAATAAATCTTTGATAATATCTTGAGCAACACGTGTTTCCCTGTTTGTAACTTCACAGTAGAATCTGTCAAAATGTGGCTCTGCATTACTAACGTTACATCAGTCACACACTTTTATCATTGTTGTCAACCAGAAACTAAATCTGGGAGCTTCACATGTGCAGAAAATTGAGTTCCTCCACCCAGAAAATAACGGCTGATTATTTGATGGAAAATGGATTTCAACATGTGCCGGTTTTGCTAGAGACCCAGAAACAATACTGTCAATACTGGTTCATGTGCAGAAAGCATGAAAAGACTCATTGATTGGGAGAAAAGCTCCAACAATCTGCTGTGTGCATGTTTCATCACTGGCATGTAGACTTGAATGAGGTGAGAATATTTGGTATTGATTTATTTTTAATGGATTGCACTTATTTCTAAAGGAAGATTTTAGTGGAATCAACAGAAGAAAGAACTCTAACTGCAATATTTTATTTCAGCAATCAAGAAATAGGTGGAATATTTGAAAGATGTGATGATGAATGATCTAATATTGGCTTGAATGTACAGATTATGTTTGGCTGTAATGAAAACACGTGTTTTGCTTTGTGTCTCCTGATGGATCTGTTAACTGCATCAGACTGTTATCATATAGAAACACCCTGAAAACATTTTATAATGCTGCTTGATTCCACTCATTCGTGCTGCACAGCGAGCACCTGGAGGCAAAACACCAGCTTCTTCTTCTTTAGTTTTCATTTTGTAGTACAAGATCTTTTATATTTGTCTTGCATTATGATAAATATTTGTTCAAATTCAATGTTCTTTAACAAAAGAAATGTGTATAAACTGACTGACTGCAGCTTCATGTAACAAGGTTATGAGATGCAAAGATCATGTCTCAGTTCAGATTCCAATTACTGCAAAACAAATCAGATTTTCTTTTTTCAGGTTATTTTGATCAGTGTACAAATACTGTAGTTGTTTCGACCAGCATGTGCAAACACACACAATATGTGCACACACATCCTGGACAGATGCAAATAGGCAGGCTTGAAATCTGGCCATTACTGTGATGCCTGTCATTAGCTAAAAGGCCCAAAGCTGGAGCGAAACCAGAATAATTATTGTGATTAAGGTCCTCTGTAGCTGAGCTCTATCCAAACATGTTATATTCACTCAGATTAAAATCTGATGTTTCATGCTGTTTCTAAATAAAGAAACAGGGATTTATTCCATGATAGCAGCCAACTAGAGTCCTGGCACTTAAACTGGATGGAAGATAAGTTTTATGCAGTCGTTCAGAAACAAACAGTGATTTCTAATATTCTGCTCAGCCTGAAGATTCAACTGTCTTAAGCTATTTTTTTACTGTTTGGCTCCTCGTACATCTAGTGCTCTCAGATTTTATGAGGCAATATAACAGATGACCTTTGCATGGGGACGTTCGGTTACACTCGAGGGTTTGAAGTCATTCCTGACCCGAGTTCAAGAAGCCTTTCGGTCTTTAGGGAGGATCCTAAAAGCAACACATGATCATGAGGAGGTCTTGTCATTCAGGACTGTTCAGAAACAAACATTTTTCTTTCAGCTACTGACTTTTATCTTTTATGGCTAACAGCTGAAACACCTGTGATGTTCACTGGTTTTATTTTATTTCGCCACATGAAGGCTTGATGCTGTCAGTTTGAACAGAACATGATGACAGCTTTGAGGTGCAGCATAGTGGGCACAGCTGGTAAACACACACACAAACAGGCTGGCAGGGACTGGTGGATCCCAGCTGTGGCTGTATTATCCATGCACCGGTATGCAGAGGGACACAGAAACACCAGCACATATCAGTATATAAGCAACAGAATCTGTAGTGCTTACTGGCTCATGCACAAACACAAAACACCAGTTCCATTTTTCTGCACCCACACTTCTAGACACAATCTCAACCACTGTAGTAATTTTGGCATGAGCTGAGCAAGAGGTCATCTAAATCTAGCATCAGTCTTTAAAATAAACACCCACTGCATTTAACTACTAAGCCTTCTTTTATATACAGTCTTTTAACTTATTTTTGGGTGCATGATTCCTTTCATATTTTTTATCTTCAGGCAAGCATCCTTTTCTGACTCGCCTCCCCCTCCTCCCCCTCCCCCTCCTCCTCCTTCTCCTCCTCCATTCCTTCCTCTCGCCTCCTCACTGACTCATTGCTGAGTTTAAAATAAAATGCTGCACAAGAGATGCAGGTGCAAGTGGCGGGCAGTTATTTTACAGCAGATTGGCTGCTCTGTTTTTTTCCTGCATCTTTAAACTCAGACGGACTGCACCCACAATCCTGCTACTGCTACAGTTCTTGATCTAGACAGGAAGTGCTGCAGCCTCTTTCTCTGTCAAATCATCTGAAATATCTCTGTGGTTAGACAAGGCTGAAAATAGAAGATGATACACTTGGTATAGCACCAGTGACAAACAATAAATCCTTTTATTTTACAGTACAATATTATTAATTTCCTAACTGACATGTTCTGCATGAATATTTTATCTAACATTTATTCTAGATCACTTCATAGTACATAGAAATGCATTTCTAATCAATCTGTAGGGACTGAAAAGCTTGACTCAGTGCTGTTGTTAAATCTTTAGAAACAGTGAATAGCAGGCGCAGGTGTGAGGTCACTGAAAGATGTAAATGCCATGTGCCTTTTAAAGAAGAGTTTCATCTGAACATTCATGGTAGGAACTATTTATTTGAAACCTTTTTATTCCTGCCTTAGATATTTGAACTGATTTCTTTTCATCCCTGAAGTATGTGATAAAACTACATTTCCATTATATAATACAATAGAGAGTTTGGCTAAAACAAAACACAGATGGGAACTTTAATTTTCCATTGCCACTCATTACCATAAAAGCCCATATTGATAACATTGCTTGCTGCATTAAATAACATCTCAGTATAGTTTTCACATTGTTTCCTATCCATAAAAATCCCTGCCCTGGGATCTTCTACCTAAAATGTTTATTTATAAAACCCTGGCCATGTTTTTTAATCACAGCACAGTTATGAAATCCTTCTTGGACTCTTAAATTTCCACACTTGACTGTAAGGTAAGAGGCTTTTATTACTCCCCCGTGGCTCCTATTAGCACAAGTTGCAAGTCATTTGCATAGCACATATTCATTTTTTTCTTCACATTTGATTATCAGGGTTATTTTTCCTTTTTAGAGTTTAGCACTGTGCAAATAAAAAAGGGAATCTAAAAACTGATCTACCTAATTTTACTACTCAGGAAAACAGGATGCAGCGGAACGCGTGCATGAGAAAGGTTACGTTAACCTAATTTGCAGTGGAGCATGGAAAAGTGAAGTAGGGCACACAAAGCTGGTGGAATAGCAGATTTTCTGATGCAAACAGATTTCCACTTTCTGTTTTATACTAATTTTAGCAATCTAATGACTCCCTAATACTGCCAATAACCAGCTGCAGATATATTCTGTGCTAAAGCAAAGTCTTAGAATCACATCCTAGTAGACCCAAATGCACAACCTGCACAGAGGTACTGTATGCTGACTATACTAAACTAGCTAAACATATAACCACATGCATGCATGCAGCGTAACATATAACCACATGCATGCAGCATAACATATAACCACATGCATGCAGCGTAACATATAACCGCATGCATGCAGCATAACATATAACCACATGCATGCAGCGTAACATATAACTGCATGCATGCAGCGTAACATAAGCACATGCATGCATGCAGCGTAACATATAACCACATGCATGCAGCATAACATATAACCACATGCATGCAGCGTAACATATAAACGCATGCATGCAGCGTAACATATAAACACATGCATCCATGCAGCGTAACATATAAACACATGCATCCATGCAGCGTTACATATAAACACATGCATGCAGCGTAACATATAAACGCATGCATGCAGCGTAACATATAAACACATGCATGCAGCGTAACATATAAACGCATGCATGCAGCGTAACATATAACCACATGCATGCAGCGTAACATATAACCACATGCATGCAGCGTAACATATAAACGCATGCATGCAGCGTAACATATAAACACATGCATCCATGCAGCGTAACATATAAACGCATGCATGCAGCGTAACATATAACCACATGCATGCAGCGTTACATATAACCACATGCATGCAGCGTTACATATAACCACATGCATGCAGCGTAACATATAACCACATGCATGCAGCGTAACATATAAACGCATGCATGCAGCGTAACATATAAACGCATGCATCCATGCAGCGTAACATATAAACGCATGCATGCAGCGTAACATATAACCACATGCATGCAGCGTTACATATAACCACATGCATGCAGCGTTACATATAAACACATGCATGCAGCGTAACACACAAACTCATACATGCAGCATATCATTTGGAATTGAAAATTAAAAATCTGTATATTGTGAATCATGTGAAACAATAGCGCTTCCATTTTTTGATTAATGTAGTTAATTTATGATCTCGCGCGGCCGATGCTGATGATCCTCATCAAATCTCCAACATGAAAACATTGAAATGACACATGCAGATTATAAAAATCACAGACTCTGTCTGCTGAGCATCCAAAGAAAGCAACATAAACACTAACACAAACAGATAATGGCGATGTGTGTTACCAAGAGGAGCGATATATCGCAGTTGACATGTTGACTTAGAGAGACAGAGAGAAACGAGCAGCAGTCATCAGATTGACAGGGTGGAGTGGAGGGATGAAGAGTCGGGCAAAGAATAGATGATGAATGAACTCAACACCAGAGGAAAAGCGCAAAGCAGGAGAAACCATAACAATCTTTTTTACATATTCATTTCTGCATGACTGAACCACTTATACATGCACACACTCACTTATGACTTCCCTCACATGTCAATGATTTTCATATAGATAGTTTATTTTATGACACACTCTCTTACTCACATAGCAGTTCATTCAGCACATGAATATATAATGGCCCTCACTGACTCAAGCTTCTAGCACATAAAACCACCAACTGACCTCAAATCTGACATGAAAATAACTAATCCACAATCAGATCTGAGAAAGGATGCATCTGATTCTCCATCACTTAGTTAACTTCTATCTATCCTATATATTTAAAGCACAATGCTATCTTCTTTCTAGAACTATTAACTTAGAAATGTTCTACCTGCAGACAATTACAACATTATATTTATAGAAGACTTGATTGACATTAAAAGACTGGAAAATGACAGACAGACATCTCCATTTTTAGCTCATAAATATGAATATATTCTGACATACAGAATAGATATTTAGAGACTGATATACAGTGATTATTATGTGTAATTAGCAATCATTTCCACCAAGATTGTGGGAAACTCTTCAGTAGACATTGTTCTCTACTACCTGAACTATAGAACAGGTATATTAAAACTCCTTCATATTGTATGTTATAATACAAATACTTATATGGGCTTCTTTCAAGCGTCAGCATTGATTTCATAACAATAATCTTATATATTTATTTACTACAACTATCACATTGTTTTGCCTGCTAATTAGTGAGTCTAGTCAGCGTGCTGGATGCCTACACGCTCAGTGAGTCTCCTCAGAGGGACGAGCAGTCAGGCCTCTGAATCACTGCATTCAAATGAACTTGTGGCAAAAGAGCAAAAATGATTGAAAACCAAAAAGAGGAAATTCATGAGGCTGGATGAGAGATGATAAATGTATTAGCACAGGTTGACATTTCCATCAGCACCTCATCGATCACCTAGGGCACATTTTAAATGGTGGCCTGTGTGTGTGTGTGTGTGTGTGTGTGTGTGTGTGTGTGTCATATGCAGAATTTGACAGATGAAAGGAAGCTCCCACACCTCAACACTGAATGACAAATACAGGCCTGTGGAAAACCTAAAACAGAAGAAGTTGGGAACATCAGCATTGGTGCACACCCACAAAGAGCTGAGGTGGATGTTCTGAAGTGTTCCAGCATATTAAATACTAAATCTGCACTTATTAAACCGACTGTAAAGATTCAGATATGTTTTCATGATCAATATAGAAAATCCAGCTTGAGCAAAGTCACAACTATCATTTATCCCCCTGTTTGCATAATTCTTTCATGCATGCAAATGCATGACAGAAAGAGGTGACACTCCTTCTTCATAAGCAAAGTGATCTACACCCTGAGCTCCGTGCACCTTTCTGATAAATAACCTGAACCAGTGCAGCAGGATGAGTCTGAAACAAGGTGTGAATGGCTCAGAATATCTGGCCCTCGCTCTCTGCACTGCGCTGGCCTTTCTTTTCTTCCACTGGTCCGTCTCTTGGTATTCAGCGGTCGCTCTCTTGCAGCTCAGAGTCTCTTATCTAAATCTCCATTCAGACAGAGAAAGAGACGGAGCAGCAGAGAGCGGGGGAGAGATAGATAATGCAGGTCACTCTCCAATGACAACTCTAAAAGGCAACTAGAGAGTGGAGAGAAAAAGAGAGCAATGGTGAGGAAGAGAGGAACGCTGCTGAAAAATGTTATAGAGAACTTTGTTCTCATCATGGAATGCATGTAGACTACAACATGAAAGTTACTGTAACATCTGCTGGGATTTTTTTGGCTGACAGAGAATGTGTTGTTTATTTTAAGAGATATTAAACGCTCGTGGAACTGATCAAATAATAAGAAGCTAAGATGAGGAACTGCTTATTACTGTCAGCAGAAATTTGAGCCCTTTGCCATTTGAATAAAACAAACAAAGAGTTCCAGTCAATTCTTGAAATTTTTCATTTGGTGGTTGTTGTGATGGACTGGTGACCCTGTCCAGAGTGTGACTCCGCCTCTGGCACCAGCTCCATGTGACCCTGAACAGTCAGAGAGTATATAACATGACTGACTGGTCCAAACGTTTAACGTCCAAACCAAAGATGAATAAAACTACAGGATTATTTTAAAGGTTGTTAATCCTGGAGGAGAGTTTATTAATGTTTATGACAGCCAAACCTCTGGATGTTAACTGACCGATGAGTAAATGTTGTATTTCTTTCCCTTCTGTTGCGGTTGTATCACTGACATGTTGTTTCTGGCAACACTGTAAACGCAGCTTCAAACATAGAAACATACAACCTTGGATTAGGCTTTTAAACTCTTACTTTAATCTTCTATCATATAATTCACTGTTTAGTACAAGAAGACAACTTGATCAAAACTGCTATCTAAAGCTCCTGTAATGCACAAATATATCTGACGTACACATACACACTCACAAATACACACAGCTGTAGTTCTGAGTTATGTTCAGTCCTAATCTGGAGGAGTAGAAATGAAAAAGGTCTATTAAATACAAGGATGTTTGTTCTATCATTCAGCCCCTCCCTGAGGCTCAGCTGAGTCAACTGACTTTTACAGTCTTTCATTTATCTCTCTTGATTACTCTCAATCTCCTCTCTACCTTTACCTGTCACCCACTCTGCACCCCCATCATCACCTTCCAACCGTCTCCCTCTCTCTCTCCTAACCGGAGGCTGGCAGAAAAACTCCTGTCTAAATTGAATTTGACGTGTTCTCAAGCTGAAGCCAGTGAGTTACTTTTTTCATTGCGATTCCAGATCTATTCAAATGATGATGTTTGTGCCACATGAAGCAGCTTGAAAGATCCAGTGAGAGAAAATGAAAGACAGGAAGTGTGTTAAAGTCAGAGTCATTAAATGACAGCAAGCCAAAAACACCGTGCTGCAAAAATAACGCAGAAGAGGATGTGACAGAAGTTAGCTAGTCCTAAAACAACAAGTCCACCTCTTTACAGTTTGTTGACAGTTTGTCTTCCTCGACATCTCTTTGTCTTTCTGAAAACTTGTTCCTGCACCGAAGTGCAATCAGAGAGCTGTAATGTAGAGTGGATCCAGCTCCATCTCTGTGTGATCAGATCGAGTTGGCCTTGTGAGCCCTGCTTTCCAAGCTAAATGAATGTTAAAAGCCTATTGAGTTTCTCTGCATCGGCTGCAGCAGCTCTGTCCTTATTCAGGTAATACGATGTGCTGCGCGTCAGAGTGTGTGTGGGGGGGGCCACGGGCACTTTGTTTGCAGCTTGTAAATGTGTGTGTGAGAGCTTTAGAGCTGTATGTAATGTGATGCAGTCTTTTAATTTAGGAAAGGAGCCGCAGTCAGCAGGTAGAGGTTATGACCCCTGCCAGAGGACACAAGCACATTACTGTAACCTGACATGAAATTGATTTCAAGGTAAAGTAGCACAACATATGATGCTTATATTGGGGGAGTGTGAGATGGCTGTGTTGCAGGATTGCATGTTCTGTTGTCATTTAATCTGATTATCTTTAGGTCTCTAGTGTTTCTCACTCCTAACCACTTCCTATTCTTTAGAAACTTGGTGTAAAAATGTCTCAGAAGTATAAAATGCCCATGTTCTCTTTCCACAAATGATATTTAAAGGATGATAATGATTCCTATCAATTAGTAAACATAAGTACCGGTTGTGTAAGCACTAGATTTAACCTGAGCTTTCTGGTTAAACAAACAATAAACTTCAAATGTGAATTTAAAGACTGGCACCAACAGATATTAGTGTCTGGATCGACCTGTTTTACTTCCAAGAATCTCTGAGGAGCTGAGTGAGGTTTTGCATTAAAGTCATTTAAATGGCCACTCAGAAACAGTCCTCATCTTGGCTGTAATGACTAGGAAAATCACTGGGCGAGAGCCGAGCAGCAGCAGTAACTGGATCAATGAGGAGACTGCAGTTAGAAAATAGGGGTCGTCGTAATCAATTAGACTCTTAAATGCTGCTGGAATGATAAAACATCAGCTGGTGGAGGAACGCTGTCACTGCTTGTGCAGCGCTCATGTCACCTGCATGTCAAAGCTATTGAAACATCGTTGTGAACAGAGTTGAAATCATTTTCACTGTTTGTGTTTTCTGTGTTAAATTTACTCTGATGTTCATCATTTGTTTTAAACTGATTAACAAACAAGTTACGACTCGGCTTCAAACTCCCTGAACAAGTCTAATATATATATGTTTAATTATCTGTTATGGATCTGTAACATTAATAACAATCCAAGACCAAACTTCTTAAAACAGAAAGTCAGACTTTAACACAAAAATGACTAAATTAATAATATCTCCCATGTTTTCAATTAAAACTCACTAGATATCAAATATGTTGTTTTATTCTTTTACCAGTTTGTCTTAGAAAAACCAAATTGTGGACATGGATTACAGTTTTTTTCAAAATAAAATCAAATGATTTGTGTTAAATCTGATTGTTGTTCTCTCGCCTCCTTCTTAAATAATCTCATCATTCGACAAGTCCAGCACCAAACTAACCAGGACAGAGGATTTAATGTCAAGACACACACACACACACACGCACGTGCGTGCACACACACACACACACACGCAGATATGCCTGCACAGTAGAGCAGCACTATAAATGGTTTATGTCACAATCTTTGTTGAGCACCCCTCCACCCCTACATCACAGATTTATACAAACTCTCACACTCTAACACACACACTCACAAACACACACACACCCTCCCTCAAGCATCAGCAGTGGAATTGAAAAGCCACTTCAGAAAAATAATGGAGCAGTGGCAGCCCTGCAGCATGTATGTCTATGTGTGTTTGTGTGTGTGGGTGTGTGTTTCTAGGATTTTTTTCTAGGTGTGTTTGTATGAGAAAATGTGCAATGCTGCAGCTTTTCAGGGAGCGTATGGGAATGGATTCCTGAATGGCTTTGGTCAAAGAGATTCAACCTGTACAGACAGCTGCACTTGTTTAGACACATGCATCTGATTATAGACGTGTTGGAAACAATAATAATAAAGTTTGATTTAAAATGACATCATTCATTTACAGCATTACAACCAGGCTGAAATATAATCTGAGTGGATGTACTTAGACAACATCTCCATTCACTGTATTGATTTGACCTGAAATACATGCTGATTTCTTTAGCCAACAAAATGAAATGAAATTAGATTGAACAGTGTATAATATCAGTATAGTTCCTTGTTATTCCAACCCTGTAACTTAGACTTGAAAACACTGGATTTTAACAAGATCACTACTGAAATAAATGTATGTTTTTCAACTGAATTTTAAATGAAAACTGAATAATAAAGACTGAAATGACTGACAGTCTATACAAACATAAAGTCTAAGCTGTAAATATCAGGATTTGAACTTAGTACACGTACAAATTGTTGTATGGATGGATGGATGGATGGATGGATGGATGGATGGATGGATGGATGGATGGATGGATGGATGGATGGATGCAGGATGGATGATGGATGGATGATGGATGGATGGATGGATGGATGGATGCAGGATGGATGATGGATGGATGGATGGATGCAGGATGGATGATGGATGGATGGATGGATGGATGGATGCAGGATGGATGCAGGATGGATGCAGGATGGATGCAGGATGGATGATGGATGCAGGATGGATGGATGCAGGATGGATGATGGATGGATGGATGGATGCAGGATGGATGGATGGATGCAGGATGGATGGATGGATGGATGGATGGATGGATGGATGGATGGATGGATGGATGGATGGATGGATGGATGGATGGATGCAGGATGGATGATGGATGCAGGATGGATGCAGGATGGATGCAGGGTGGATGATGGATGCAGGATGGATGGATGCAGGATGGATGATGGGTGGAGGGATGGATGGATGGATGGGGGGGTGGGGGGGTGGATGGATGATGGATGGATGGATGATGGATGGATGGATGGATGGATGGATGGATGGATGGATGGATGGATGGATGGATGGATGGATGGATGGATGGATGGATGCAGGATGGATGATGGATGTAGGATGGATGGATGCAGGATGGATGATGGATGGATGGATGGATGCAGGATGGATGATGGATGGATGGATGGATGGATGGATGGATGGATGGATGGATGGATGGATGGATGGATGGATGGATGGATGGATGGATGGATGGATGGATGGATGGATGGATGCAGGATGGATGATGGATGGATGGATGCAGGATGGATGATGGATGCAGGATGGATGGATGCAGGATGGATGATGGATGGATGGATGGATGCAGGATGGATGGATGGATGCAGGATGGATGGATGGATGGATGGATGGATGGATGGATGGATGCAGGATGGATGGATGGATGCAGGATGGATGCAGGATGGATGCAGGATGGATGCAGGATGGATGATGGATGCAGGATGGATGGATGCAGGATGGATGATGGATGGATGGATGGATGGATGGATGGATGCAGGATGGATGATGGATGGATGGATGGATGGATGGATGGATGGATGGATGGATGCAGGATGGATGATGGATGGATGGATGCAGGATGGATGATGGATGCAGGATGGATGGATGCAGGATGGATGGATGGATGCAGGATGGATGCAGGATGGATGCAGGATGGATGCAGGATGGATGATGGATGCAGGATGGATGGATGCAGGATGGATGATGGATGGATGGATGGATGAAGGATGGATGGATGGATGCAGGATGGATGGATGGATGGATGCAGGATGGATGATGGATGCAGGATGGATGGATGCAGGATGGATGGATGGATGATGGATGGATGCAGGATGGATGGATGCAGGATGGATGGATGGATGGTGGATGGATGCAGGATGGATGGATGCAGGATGGATGGATGGATGGATGGATGGATGCAGGATGGATGCAGGATGGATGATGGATGGATAGTGTTGCATGTCTACCTACCAGGTAATGATTTCTCTCTCTTGTATCTTGGTGTTTTATAAAACTTTGACACATTTAGACTCAACATGATGAAAACATTCTTACTTCCTGTGCACTCAGCTGACTGGAGGAAACACAGAGGTGTCTGTGGTACAACAAGAGACTTTATCTATCAAAATAAAACCAATATTTGTCATTACTGCATCCTTGAAGAGGCCATGTGACGTTTCTGCCGCTTCTTATTTGAACTGTTTCTTTCTACATTTTGTGTCATAATTGCAAACAAAATTTTAGGTATAAAGTCCATTTATTCATCATCACAAGGCCAAAAACAACATCCACAGATAATAATTCAATATTACTTTGGTGTGTTTTGTAAAAGCCTGATAAAGTCTTTGTGAACTGAGCTGCAGGCTGGCAACAACAAAAAGAAAGTCGATAAAATGATTCTTTGTTTTTCTCTCTAACAAATAAACAAAACTAACATTTAAGTCTGAACACAGAACTCGACCTCCAGTTGTTGTTTCAAGCTGACAAGCTGTCTTCTTGCTGGATTGATAAAGTTGAATAAAACTAAATATCACAGCTCAGGTTTTTAAAACTCGCAGGTCGGATGAGAAATGAAGGTTTCTGAAGGACTGGGACGAGTCAGGAGACGCTCTGCAGGAACTGGAGTGAAAGAAGAGTTTTATAACTCAAACATGTAGTTTAACTCTTGATGTAATGTCATTAACTCAGTAAAGCTTTATTTTAATGCTGATTGTTTAAAACATTTGAAACAACTTGTTTCTGTTTATTTATCTTAAAATGGTTTACACATCATTTTTGACCCATAAGCAAAAATGTGGTTTTAGTTATCTTTTTCTTGAAGCTTTATGAATCAATGAACCAACTGCTTCATCCATCCATCTACTCTGATTAGTTAGTTTAAATTAAATGGGGATATTTTAGGTTTGAGGGTTATTTACATTGTTACAAGCAGGAGAATGATCTTAATGTCATTGAAGTTTAAACTACACGATGAAAGAGGAAGCTATACGAAGCATCTGTCTTATCTGCCAAAAAGAACTTAGGAAACAATCTAGTATCTCCTGAGTTAGGTTTAATATCCTGCTCTAACTAATTCAAATTAGCCAAATAAACACAAATAAATCAAACCACTAGTTTCACCCTGTTTGAGGTCCAAGCATGCAGCAGAGTGAAATGACTTTAAACCTCAGCCTACAGTCAGATTTCAGTTGTATTCAGATAAAGGTGCCACAACTGGCTCGTAGAAACACAAGCATGCCTCTGGGATTTGGTTTGATACAACACTAAAAATAGATTGTGTAAAAATCTGACTGAGAAAACAGGCTGTTATCCTCCAACAGAGTTTTGTCCTGGTTTTAAATCTCTTAGCAATCCCTCTGTGTGCTTATCTATAGCTCAGGACACACCCAGCATCTCTGCACAGATCCCCCGAGGCTGTTTAGAAGGGATCTGTGACACATTCTGCTGTGTGTGCATGTAGCCCTGTAGCTCTGGTAGTAATGACAGGCAGATTAGGTTAGCCATCAGCAGACAAGTCTCTGCAAGCTATTCAATCAAATCTATTTATCTAGTGATCTATCTGGTTAACTTTCTGGATAAAAGGTTAAATCTTCATTAGAGCTCTAAGGGCTCTAATTTAAGATGTAATTCTAACTGTCATGTATAAAACTCTGTATTTCACTAAATGATTAAACTGATCTGTGTTTTACTTTCATGTAATTATTACAGTTATATGTTTTATTCTAAAATAGAATTTAGTATCTAGTTACAAAAGACTAAGAAAACTAAACACTTCTCTCTCAATTTGTTTTTAAGAGTATTGTTACTTAACTAAAAATCTAAATTGGTAAAAAAGGCTTTTCTTATTCGGTCAAACACTCGTGGGTTTTCTCATGTATTTGAGAAGACAGTGTGTGAATCCTTCTGTCGGTGAGAATGTTTAAGTTGCAGGTCAAAAGTTTGTAGAAGAGACAGAAGAGTGCAGGATGCTGCTGACTGTTGAACAGGAACAAACAGGACCATGAAAGGAGAAATCATTTACATCACAGTTGACTCATTTGTTCACTGTGTGTGTGTGTGTGTGTGTGTGTGTGTGTGTGTGTGTGTGTGTGTGTGTGTGTGTGTGTGTGTGTGTGTGTGTAGTTTATTCTTAAAGCTCCTACTGAGTCTCCCTGCAGCTCCAGCACACACACACACACACACACACACACACACACACACACACACACACACACAGCTGACTGTGATGTAAATGAGGGATGTTTCAGAGTCCTGTCCTCCTTCTCTTTCACACAAAACTCTTTACTGCTCTGTAGGATTGTCTCTGACATCCAGCCTCCACTAAACTGTAACACTAAGACATTTTTACCAACCTCTGTTTCCGTAACGATAGCCCCACCTCCTCCCGGACCACCCAGAGTGTATACCTACACCAGATAGAATATTACATTCCACTCTTTCAGATGTTTACAAGTTAAAAGTTAAGATGTAAGACTTCATATAAAAACAAATGATTTGCTGAGATCTAATAAAAATGAGATGAAATCAACGCTGGCGGTTAGAAAGGTCTCCAAACGGAGCACCTGTTTTTTTTTTATTTGATTTGAAGTATTTTTAATTTTGTGCCTATTGTGTTTCCTTTTACACATCAGTGACTGACAGTGTGACCTTCCCAATACTAATACAATGCAGATGAACACTGTACTTAAGGAAAGTGCTTCTCATTTAGCATTTGGGATCCAGGTAGGTGTCAGAGGTGGCAGAAGGAATCAGAATGTGTTTAACAGTTTACTCTAAATTTGAAACTTGTTTTCTTATTAGAGAAAAGAAAAGAACAATAATTTGTACTATGGCCTTGTTTAAAATGCACGCAAAAAACATGTTTAATGTCATTATTATCTCTGGAACTTTGCCTTTCGGTCAAAAGAAAAAAAAAAATGCTTAATTGTTCATAATGTTCCTAAAAGAAGTACAAAAATAAAGATAGAAAAAAAACCCAGCTGAAATGAATCAAACTGGAAAAGAAATGGAAAAAGTCTGAAAAAAAGCAGAACATATGAAATATGAGTAACAGTGGCGTGGACCAAAACCCAGACTTTGCTTAGCATGCACAACCAATCAGAAGTGCCAAAAATAGCTTGATGAAAAGCCAAAACCACAAACAAGTGTATGCAGGCTGAGAAACTGGGGGCCCCAGCCATGGAAAACTCATCAAATTAGGAGTCTGAGGAGGCCAAAAGGGAAGAAAGCGAGTGAGAAAAGAAAGGAGAGAAAGAAAGAGAGCCATCAAAGTGGGTAGTTTGAGTGTGTGATTGCTGTCAGACAGCGTTTGTCTCTGTTTGTAGCTTAGAAACTAGATTTAGAAACACATGCACAGATGTCCTCAGTACACTGGGCCTCGGTTCTGCAGACACTCCTCCTTCCTTACCTCATTACTTCTTTTATCATTAGTCATCCACTGATTTTTTTCCTGCCTCCATTTTTGGGTTTCTTCCTGCTCTATATTTTTTTCCACATTCAGCACCCAAATGTCTGGAAAATGCTGACTACCGTTTCCTTCAGCTAAAATACTCCTGCGTATTTTTTTCTTTTGCAAGATATAATTTAAGACTAAGCTGACTTTGAGCTTCCCACCTAAATTAACTTTCCACCCCACAACTTCAGTCATTAAGTTTAGTATATTCATTCTTGTTTGATGAGAATCTACCTCATCACTAACTAATAAAGCGTTTCAGCTCCCTCTTGTCTTTTCCCGCCTGCATTTCACCAAATGTGTTCTTATCTACAAAAGCTCTTTTTTCTGCTTCACTGATTTCCTCTCACTTCTCTTCAGTATCTCTGACTCTCTACAGGATGCTGCTAATGTTTGGAATCATGAGAGATTTACCATATACTTTGTGTTGCTATACAAGTGTCTGTTTATTGTACAAATATCTGACTGCTGCACACACCTGTTCTCAATAGAAGGTGTTCAGCTATATGTTTGAGATCAGTCCAGTTTTAGAAAAGATTTGGAGATTGTTAATGTTTAGACAGATTGTGATTGAAAAGTGTGCACGTTAAGGCAAAACCAGTGACCTGAATTATACACCTCTGTTTGTTTCTGTCATGTTTCTGTCTGCTTATCTTCCTGCTGTGTGTGTGTGTGTGTGTGTGTGTGTGTGTGTGTGTGTGTGTGTGTGTGGGTAGGTTTGTATTTCTGACCTCCTGGGGACCCGTTTCCTGACTTTTACTATCTTTCTGGGGTCCGAGGGTTCTTGTGGGGACCGAAGCCTGGTCCCCATGAGGGGGACTCCCCTTTTTAGGGTTAGGGGTTAGGTTTATAGGTATGGTGTGAATAGAGTTTTAGTTAGTCTTAGGGTTAGTTATAGATCAGTAATGGTTAAGGTTAGGAAAAGGGTTTGGGTTAGGTATAAATCTAGTTACTAAAATCAATGGAAGTCAATGGACGGTCCCCATAAGGATAACAAAACACACTTGTGGGTGTGTGTGTGTGTGTGTGTGTGTGTGTGTGTGTGTGTGTGTGTGTGTGTGTGTGTGTGTGTGGGGGTTTTTATTTCTGACCTCCTGGGGACCCGTTTCCTGACTTTTACTATCTTTCTGGGGTCCGAGGGTTCTTGTGGGGACCGAAGCCTGGTCCCCATGAGGGGGACTCCCCTTTTTAGGGTTAGGGGTTAGGTTTATAGGTATGGTGTGAATAGAGTTTTAGTTAGTCTTAGGGTTAGTTATAGATCAGTAATGGTTAAGGTTAGGAAAAGGGTTTGGGTTAGGTATAAATCTAGTTACTAAAATCAATGGAAGTCAATGGACGGTCCCCATAAGGATAACAAAACACACTTGTGGGTGTGTGTGTGTGTGTGTGTGTGTGTGTGTGTGTGTGGGTAGGTTTGTATTTCTGACCTCCTGGGGACCCGTTTCCTGACTTTTACTATCTTTCTGGGGTCCGAGGGTTCTTGTGGGGACCGAAGCCTGGTCCCCATGAGGGGGACTCCCCTTTTTAGGGTTAGGGGTTAGGTTTATAGGTATGGTGTGAATAGAGTTTTAGTTAGTCTTAGGGTTAGTTATAGATCAGTAATGGTTAAGGTTAGGAAAAGGGTTTGGGTTAGGTATAAATCTAGTTACTAAAATCAATGGAAGTCAATGGACGGTCCCCATAAGGATAACAAAACACACTTGTGGGTGTGTGTGTGTGTGTGTGTGTGTGTGTGTGTGTGTGTGTGTGTGTGTGTGTGTGTGCGCGCCTTCAGGCCTCAATCTTTTTATTGTTCTGGACAGATAAAGAGATTGGGTCTCACAGAAAAGAAAAAAGAGAAAGAGGCCTGTGAAATCACTCACACACACGGACACATTCAGGGCCACACACACAATCAGACGGTTCTTTGGATGAAAGGGTCATTGTGGAAGCGCAGCCACAAATCCTGGCAGCACTCAGCACTCGACAGCTAAAACACACACACATGCACAAACTCCCACATGCACACATATTCTTGTTAGACAAAACACTTCTTGTCTTAAAACCTGGGAGTCTGACCTGTCTAAAGACATAATGAAACACACACATTCTCATATCCAGCCTTAACAGAACATTGACCTGACTTTTACTCATTCCTTCTATTTTTACTCCAAACATACTTTATTTAACTTTGAGGTAAAACATGATTAAAGTTTAATAACCAGCACAACCTTTAGATTTTTATTGTTTTCATGAACAATTGCAGGGACTCATAAAGGTGAACTGCCCTCATTTACAAATGTATGACTCTGTGACCGACCCATCAGCAAACATAGTGAAGCACAAGCTAATGAATAATTCAACTTCTCCTTAAGGGTTAAAACAGGCGGAAAATGTACTTGTTTGGATCTAAAAGACCAGATAAAATACACTTAAAGACACGTATGATGTAAAAAGAGAGGAAAATAATAACAAAAAATAATCTTTCTCTCTTAGAGCAATATGCAACTGATGAAATATGAGGATTTAGTTATTGTGTTTAATAATAAAAATATATAGAAATACTCATACTAAAGAGTCAAAATGGCACTCTATGTTTAAAAATAAAAATTCTCTTAGTAATGAAAAAGACAAGAAAGAAAATTGAATATGAACAAAACAAAGTTCAAATAAGTGTTAAATCATGTGGGAATGTGTTTTGTACATGATTTAAAAAGATGATAATAATATTTGTCAGTGTATTTCTATGAATAGCTGTAGGTTAGAAAGAGCAATATTTCCTCATGTTACAGAAGAAAAACACAGTTTGTGTCACTTCAGTTCAGACACATGAATGAAATGAGAACATTACACCTCCCTTTCATAAAGACTGAGGATCAAAAATCCTCCCATGATTACTTGACTCAGTGCCCTTGGAGAGAAAGGTAAATCAATCAAAAACAAATCTATCCACCAAATCATTCCCTCGCTGTCCTGCTCCGAGTCCCACAACCCCTCCCTTCCATCTGTCTCTCTCCTCCCACCTTCCATCTCTCTCTCTCTCTCTCTCTCTCTCTCTCTCTCTCTCTCTCTCTCTCTCTCTCTCTCTCTCTCTCTTTGTATGACAGCCTTCTTTCTCAAACCTTCGATACTGTTTCCCGTATCCATCCAGGCGTATATAAGTGAGTGCAGCAGGTCTGGTGTCTGTGTGTATTACTGCTTTAGACCCCCCCCCCCCCCCCCCCCCCCCTCTTCCTCTCTACATACACACATTCAAATTCAAAAGGCCAAAGAAGTTTTTGAGAGTCGTGCCAGATGTTCCAAGCTTCATATTCATACAAAAACATCCTCTCGTTTTCATTTTCATCCCTGTTTTTTATCAGATTTCTTTTTCTCTCATTCATCTGGCCTTTTATTAATCTCTGTCTTCTTTTACAAACCATCCTCTTCCTCTTTTTCCCTCCTCTCTCTCTACATTCATCATCATTGCTTTAAAAGTGTCTTGTTTCTTCTGTTTTTTGTTCTCTTTGTGCCACTTGCATCCTCAAGTCTTCTCGTCTTTTGTGTGAGTAATTTGTTTGGTTTTGCACATCTTCTCTTCCTTTCTCTCTATCTCCTTCAGCTCATCTGTTCCCCTCCTCTTTTTCCCTTCCAACACATTCCCTCTTCTCTGTCAATGCAGCTCTGTAAGTCTAACTCCATAGTCCATTCACATTTAGCTCAATCAGCTGAAAAATGTAAAAGGAACTTTAGCTTTTAGCTAGTGAAAGCATCTCCAATTATATCCTAATAATCTGGATACGACAGATGTGAAGAGGATGCTTTAATATCTTGGTCCTTCCTTCCCCCTCTGCTTCATTTCTTTCTTTTCAGATTTTTTATTCAAATCTCATCTGTATTGAATCATCTACATGTTCCCAAAAAAACACATTGCACTAGCTCAAACATGATGTTTTCTTTATTAACCATCTGCATCTCAGTTTTTGTCCCATTTCTCATCTCTCTCTCTTTCTCTTCATAATTTCTTACTTTCCTTTTCTCTCCAGCTACCTACATCCTAAACCTCCACCATTTCTGCCTTTCTCTCTGTATTCTATTGATTCTCTAAAGTTCTTCCAGCTGTCGGGGGATAAAACTACCCCCCCCCCCACACACACACACACACACACACACAAATCTTATATCTTCTGCAAACCTTTTGGAAAAACAAAAGCTTATAACCACTAAATTCAAAACAGATGGGTAAAAGGAAGAGCTGGTCAGTAAAGATAGATGGAAGGAGAGATTAAACACTTTTCATTTCTAACATCTTGTGATGTTCCATGTTTTTACACTGCACCTTCCTTTGTGGCTTTTTGATAACTTCAACATTCATTTTCGACCATCTTTTCACTCCTTTGATTTACCTCCATGTTATCTAAGGAGACATTGTCCATTGTTCGTCTTCCTTTCATCTTTTGATCTTGTCACATATAATTCTTCTGTCTCTCCATGCACCTAATGCCACTTGGTGCCACCCCCTTCCATGTGTCTGTCCCACCCTCTCCCCCATGCTTCCTCCATTCATTCATGTATTGATCTAGCTGTCCATGATATGTCATGGTGATTGACATATACTAATTGGCTTAATCCCACCCCCAGGGGCATGTAGATCTTGGGCTGATCTGGAAACAGCTGTCCTATTGTGCGACAGCTGACACCCTGACCCTCGGGACCCAGAGAGAAGCAGAGAGGCAAGAGATGATGAGATAAAGAAACATCCAGGCATTTATTAAAAACAACTTTATTTTAGGTAAAATCATGTTTTCTGCTACTCTAGTGAATAAAACGTAGCAATCAAGTGTCTTTGCAGCTTCACTCAGACATTTTGAAATGTTTCACCTGTAATTAGGTCACAAGACCAGTAATATAACCAGGAGAGAGACCTGTGCACACTAACAGAAGGCCTTTGCCAAGCGGTTTGACAGACGACGCTCTGACTCAAAGGTCAGCACTTTTGCTGTGTGCACATCAACACTCATATGTCCCGTCAAAGTGTCCTTGAGCAGGACGCTGAGACGCTTACGTTGAGGAAGGTAGACAGTTGCCCAAGAGACGAAAGAAGCTGTTGTAAGCAGACCCAGATTAGCTCTGGTCTATTGAGGAGGCAAGAAGCAGAACACAAGGTCTCAGTGATGCTACTAAGCCTGTAAAGATGCACTCCCCCAACCCATTTATCCAGTAACAGACACACACTGTTTACATTCACATTAGCCCATGGAGACCTTGTAGCCTGAACATTTAGACTTAAAGGCAGGTCATGACCTGCTCATCTGGAGGTCATTAGTAGTTTCAGAGTTTTGAAGCTGTTTTGATTCACATTGATAAAGTGTGAACATGAGTATGATTATAAAGCTGTGTATCACAGAACATGTAAAACCCCCCCGATGACTACAAGTTACAGCAGGTTGTTGTTATGTTAGCAGTTCACAGGTAACATCGTTAACACAGAAGAAAAACATCCCATTTGAAACAGGAAGTCATTATGTAATTTGGAACATATAAATTGATATTATTTGTGATTTATCTATAAACTACTGTAAGTGTTGTCTCAATCAGAAAGGTGTGAAACAGGAAAAAGAAATAAATCAGCAGTGTTACAGACCATCAGACTAACATGAACCTTATTACCCGTCTAAATCACACATCACACCCCTCCCACTCAAACCACCAACACACCGTAAACTCTGTAACATAATAGAGGACACAAGGGTCATTGTGCTGAAACATCCTGCCATGCCAAAAGATCCCCTTTCTCTGTCTTCCAAGCCAGTTTTGGACATGCTGGGTACTTGATGATAACCCGTCCCACCTCCCCTTCGGTCCCAACATGATGATGCCAAGTACCCTCCCTTCTTTATTCAGGTTTACACAGAGAGCCCTTTGTTGTTCAGAGCAGCAATCTCATACCTCAGTAAGCCCGCGGTTTCAGTTTCCTACAGTCCCTTGAGCTAAACTGATGTATGCTAGTCCAGAGGAAACCATGTGGCTAAAGTTGTCCCTCTTCTTAAAGATGTGATAGATCAAACTTTGTGTCTTCATCATGTAGAGACTATCAGGGACTGCCTGAGGATCCATCTGAAAACATTTGCTACCACGTGATTAATTCTGATTGTATTAGTAAATATCATCAAGCAATTAGTTCTAATTGTTCAATCTAGAATTAAATAACTTTGAATAAGTGCATTAAGATAAAATATCTGAAATATAATAAAAAATAAATGTCCTCACAAATGAAACTTTTTTATTACCTCAAATGTCACAGCGATATATATTTTCTTTCATATTTTTTCTTTTTATTTTGAGAGCTGAACCAGGTGACATTCAGCTCTTATTGCTCCAAACATCTCCTAAAGATTGGTGCATTGGCTTGTTGAATAAAATATCAGTGTGCACTGTGAATAAAACATTGATGCTGTTTTTTAATATGAAAAGGTCAGAACAACCAGGTTCTATTTACCTTTGTATTCTTACCTTTATGAACAAACAACTGGACTCTTTATACAGGAAACTTTGCAGGATTTTCTGGAGCGTGCACGCCGTGCAGTCATGCTATAACCTCATAAATCAGACTACTTCCTTCAGTAATAACAGCTTCATCTAACTTCTATGTAACTCTGGATCTTTATCAGACTTATTGAGGTCGTTCTATTCTTTCTGAGGCATCTGGTTCTTATAAAGATAAACCAACACAAGACTCATGAAATTCTTACACATCCACTCACGCTCAGAACTCCAGCTGACCTTGGCACCTTTGGATGACATGGACCTGTCCAGACAGGCTGCCTGAGAGGACTTTCATCTGTCGTTGTGGTGATGCTCATGCTCAGGTGCACGAGGATGTGTGCTCAGACACACCAGTTTCACACTGACCTTGCATGGTCAGCTTTAGCTTTACATATGAAAACACATGCAGGGACACAGCAGGGCGACACGCGCACGAAGACAGTGACCTTGTTATTTCAACCTTGCCACAAGAATAAAAACAATGCTGCATGAATTTGCTTTTGTAACATCACAATAAAAATAGACACGGCTGTGACAAACCTGATGTCACTCCACATAAACACTAAAAACACACCATGTATGAAAGATGCTGAAAGCAGTTGGATTTAAAAATAAACAGATCTGTATGAATCTCACATGAACTGAAACCATGTTTTAGAAGTTAATTGGATCGTTTGTGTAGAAGACAGTAGAAACTCACTGTTCAATGGAAAGTGTGAAAAAGGAACAGAAATGTATGTTATTATTGTTAAATCTACTGGAACAACATGTTTCAGTTGTTCTGAAGTTAGACAAACAGAATGATTTCTAATGTTTCCTTCACACTTTACATTGTACACAAATTGGTGGGAATATAAAAAGTGTCAGACGTGTTATATAAGAAAATCTGACTGGTGCTATCCTCTCCTAATATAGAACTCTTAAAAAAAGAAAAGAATTATAGCCAATCCTAGACTAGGGCATAGCTGTCGTTCACTGCTTCCTCTTCTCTTACTGAAAAAGGTCAGTGCAGTCACAGCTGCAACTGAAACCCAAAGCAGAGGAGACATGAAAGCCATGAAACACTGAGAAATGGAACTGATTTAAAAGAAAAGCAAAAGAGGAAAAAAACTAGAGGAAATGAACCAGATGCACCAACGAAAAACTTTGTGCAGAGACGACGAGTCTGTAAAGAAAAGGGACGTTGCTTCATATAAGCTCTGCTCTGTAAATCTCTGAGTCATGGACAGAAACAGAGAAATGCAACGCAGTCAAAAAAAATCTAAATTATTACTGTTCAGTGAAGAAGTAACAATCAAAATCCATCAAATTAAGACTCTCTGGTTGATGACACATGGTTGGAGAAGAAATAAACGATGTGTAGGAGACTGACTGGAAAAAGTAACAAGAAGAGATAAAATAATAACAAAAACAAGGAATGTAGAATTCAGTCAGCGTGATGTCATGACCATAAACACAAAGAAATAAACAGAGTGGGACAGAAGGGGAGAAGTTATTATATTAAAGAGGTCAAGCTTGCAGTGAGATAAGAAAACATTTCTATGTGCATAAATTATATGCACAGTCACATGTTCCCCCCTCATCGTCTTCTAAACACCATCACACCAGAACTTGTGAAATGTGTTCAATTTAGAACCAAGAGAGAGTGTGAAAGTGCACAGAAGATCACACTTTGATCTCTACAGAACTCAATAAGACATTTTTGGAAAACTGGATCCTTTGAGCCATCAGCAATTTCTTCCCATTTGGTGCTTAATTTAGCAAACATCATGTTTAATGACAACACAGAAGGCAGCTATTAGTGTTCACATGAAGCTGAATATTCATGAGAGAAACTCTTCTTTGTATATTTAATTATATCTGTCCAGACCAGGTTTATATGTGAAAGTCTTTCAGGGAGAAACTGTCGTGTTCATCTACAGATGCAGATGAGAGGGACCCAGAAGATTAAGGCATAGTCAGAGGGACAGGAGGGAGGAAAAAAACTGGGAGACAAGAATGCAGAAGGAGGATGGGGGGGACAAGAGAAAAAGAGACAGGAGTGGATGAGAACTCATAGATAAGTCCCAGAATGATCAAAGCATTACTTTGACATGGAGAGCGAGCCTTGCCAGCAGGCTGACTGGTTAATACTACAAACACACAGAAACACTTTGAAAACTCAAAAATATGAAAAGCTAAAAAGCTTCAAATTGTGCAACTGGTATATGATACGATGTAGACTGGATTAATAACATGAAATGAATAAACAAATACTGTCTATATTTGATCATGAGATGGACTAAAACACATTCAAATACAAGTAAATGTGGGCAGAGACATAATAACCTAATAATCAGATTGCAGACCAAACAGTGGTTCTTTAGCCAGCTCCATTTGGCAGCAGCTACCACAAACAAACATTCTGCTGCCCGAAAAACAGGCTGCAATAACTCACTTCTTATTTAAATAATTCATTGTGCAACAATATCTGAACACAAGAATTAGAGAATCTTTCTCTGTTTATGTGAAACTAAAGATGCTATAGATAATAAGATAAATAATGCAGAACAAAAGGAGCCAAATGCTGGTGTTTTTATAGAAACAGGCTGCAGAGCTCCTCCATGGCCTGTCTGACATCAGAAGCCACACAATGACAATTTGTTGTGCCTTTTTGCCTTCAAGGTTTATGTTTGGAGTCTTCATTATGCAGCTGTTTCTGTGCTCTAGTTCATGCAATTTTATTTTGGACTTCTTGTTAGTACAGCAGTAAAAAATGAAAACAATAAAAATAAAGCAGCACATGAAGGAATGATCAAATAACTTGTGCTCTTGGCTATCGGGGGTCAGAACTGGAAGGTTTCTGGACTCCTGAGAAACCAAGATGGTAAAATTCAGAACAAATGTTTATTACTCTGTTTATTTGTTTGTCTCTTCGTCCACTCGTCTGAAGCAGAGTCCTCTACCTAACCAGTCCTCTACCTAACCAGTCCTCTACCTAACCAGTCATCTACCTAACCAGTTCTCTACCTAACCAGTCCTCTACCTAACCAGTCCTCTACCTAACCAGTCATCTACCTAACCAGTTCTCTACCTAACAAGTCATCTACCTAACCAGTCATCTACCTAACCAGTCCTCTACCTAACCAGTCATCTACCTAACCAGTCCTCTACCTAACCAGTCCTCTACCTAACCAGTTCTCTACCTAACCAGTCCTCTACCTAACCAGTCCTCTACCTAACCAGTCATCTACCTAACCAGTCGCTACCTAACCAGTCCTCTACCTAACCAGTCATCTACCTAACCAGTCCTCTATACCAGTCCTCTACCTAACCAGTCCTCTACCTAACCAGTCCTCTACCTAACCAGTCCTCTACCTAACCAGTCATCTACCTAACCAGTCCTCTACCTAACCAGTCCTCTACCTAACCAGTCCTCTACCTAACCAGTCATCTACCTAACCAGTCCTCTATACCAGTCCTCTACCTAACCAGTCCTCTACCTAACCAGTCATCTACCTAACCAGTCCTCTACCTAACCAGTCATCTACCTAACCAGTCCTCTACCTAACCAGTCCTCTACCTAACCAGTTCTCTACCTAACCAGTCATCTACCTAACCAGTCCTCTATACCAGTCCTCTACCTAACCAGTCCTCTACCTAACCAGTCCTCTACCTAACCAGTTCTCTATACCAGTCCTCTACCTAACCAGTCCTCTACCTAACCAGTCATCTACCTAACCAGTCATCTACCTAACCAGTTCTCTACCTAACCAGTCATCTACCTAACCAGTCATCTACCTAACCAGTCCTCTATACCAGTCCTCTACCTAACCAGTCCTCTACCTAACCAGTCCTCTACCTAACCAGTCATCTACCTAACCAGTCCTCTACCTAACCAGTCCTCTACCTAACCAGTCCTCTACCTAACCAGTC